>JAEQBH010008542.1:0-204116 GCA_016808115.1 Tetrastigma voinierianum
AAGAGAGAAAAAAAAAGAAGAAGAAAGCTCATTTTGGATGGGAAAATCGGCAGTGGGCATGAGTAGAGAGAGAAGGGAGAAAATCTCCACCTTCTCTTTATGATCTATGGAGATTGGGTGGTCGGAATCTCTTGAGCCAAGATTTAAAGTTCATCTACTCGACTAGGCCTACGCTGCGGCACCGACAACACGTAATTTCACCGAATATTTCGGGTTTGGAGAAGAAAATTAACGAGAGAAGCTCTACCTTCTCTCTAAGATTTACGTGCGATCTAAACGGCTATTTCTGCCAAGACTTAAAGTCGGATACCCATCAAGGCAACACATGTGACGCCTCTAACCGGGTCCACTGACAACCCGCCAACTTACGAAAATCTATAATGGCCTCAGATCACGCAGACACATACCGAGTAAAGCACGGGCCACTGGGCCCATATACCAATACTCATCAAACATGTACCCAACTATATTCCAATAGTCCAAGAGTTATTTTATTATTTTAATACAAATACAAAATCTACCCTAATACATATTATCCAAAACATCAAAGCCACAACCCATTCTTCAAAATCAACCTCTCTCTAAAGCGAAAGCCATCATCTCAACACTCCCCCGTACCGAAAAATATTCCTCGACAAGGTGAGCTATCGCCTCGTAGCGGAATCACTCCTAAATGGGTTACTTCTCCACCTAAGTGCATATGCAATGCTCCACTTAAACACACCTCGCAAATACGTGATCCTACTTGAATGTCTACATGCCCATTCCCATGTCTCGAGTCCTCACCGACTTCACACTCGCTTTCAAGTCATGGCGAGAAAATATCATTTTCAAAACAAAACTCATGTTCTCGAAAATAAACTACCGGGCGTCATAAAAATATGGGACTACTCCTGAGGCAAATTGCTAGTGGAGTTTCTGGAAATACTATGGTCCTCATCTAAAATGATCTGTTGGCCCATCTCCCAACCCAATTCTTCGGAAAATCATCCTGTGAAATTCCTTTCGCAACCATGTTCGTTTTTCAGAAAATTCATGTCATGCACTCACACCTAAATTCTAGGTTACCCAGTACATATGAAATGCATTATGCAATTTCAATCATTTTTATACAATATATCAATTATGCATATATTCACAAATTACATTCACACCACATGTAATTTAACATGGATCAACCATCACCCAAACTAGCCTACTGAT
Source organism: Tetrastigma voinierianum (assembly GCA_016808115.1). Lineage (NCBI taxonomy): Eukaryota > Viridiplantae > Streptophyta > Magnoliopsida > Vitales > Vitaceae > Tetrastigma > Tetrastigma voinierianum. Next base: position 1,204 of record JAEQBH010008542.1, read on the forward strand.
TAATCAATATTCATCAAACATCACTCCAAATTAGCCTATCGGAGCAATTCACAATCTCATCTTCAATGGTTTACACACACAATTATATTTCATATAATCATGGACATCATTTTAACACATCAAGCTTATGCATTAACCTATTAATTCCACACACCTGCCATTCATTTCAAAATATTTCAATAAATTATGAAACAACACCTAAATACTACATAAATAATGATCATCTAAATGGGCTCCCAAAATTCTCCAAAATTTCTAAATGTGACGCCCCAAAACCGAGGGTCCCTGACTACCCGTCAACCTCGCTGGAAAATTTATACGTCTCAGACACAAGACGCATACCCGAGTAAAATGGCCACTGGGCCCCCCATCAACACTCATCAAATATACCTAACTATATTCCAATAGTTCAACTCACAAATCTATATCCCAAATCCAAATATATTATATAGTTAAAGAGTTATAACATTTCTCTTAATACAAATGGCATATTAAAATCTAATTCTAATACATATTATCCAAAAACATCAAAAGTCACAACCCGACTTTCTTCAAAATCGGTCTCTAAGAAGAGTCACTTCAACACCCCACTAAAAATGTTCTCGATTGTGGTGAGCTATCGCCTGCAGTGGAATCACCCCAAATGGGTTACCAATCTAAGTGCACATGCACACCCAATTTGGAAACACACTCAAGAAAATACGTGATTCATTTGAATGTCTAAATCCCGCTCCCATGTCTCAGTCCCTCACCGACTCCCCCTCACACTCGCCTAAGCCAAGTGTATGAGAAAAATATCATTTCAAAACAAAACTCGTTGTTCTTGAAAATAAAACTTTACATATGTCGGTAAAAATATGGGAATATTCTCTCCGAGGCGATTGGTTGGTGAGCTCTCCGAAATGGGCCATGGTCCTCATCCGAAATGATCCTGGTCGCCCATCTCCTGAACCCACTCCTCCGAAAATCATCCCGTGAAATTCCTTAGCAACCATGTAAATTGCTTTTCGTAAAATTCATGTCATGCACTAACACTAATTCCTAGGTTACTCAATGCATATGAAAATGTATTATGCCATTTCCAAAAACCATTTATGCCAATATATACTAATATATTAATTTGCGCAACATTCTCAAATTTGTAATTCACACCACATGTAATTTAACAATATGATCAAACAACACCAAAATTAACTCACTCGAAGAATTCAATTTCATCTCCACGGTCATAGATCACAATTATATTCCATATAATCGAGCAAATTCATAAATCTCCAATGGTTTATACACACAATTATATTCCATATAATCGAGCAAATCATAATTCTTATCTCCCAATGGCATATACACCAAAACACAATTTATTATATAAATTATGGATAAACACCCTGCAAATAGTCCCTACACACACGACCGGTCCAAATGGCCCAAAATTCTCCAAAAATTTTCACACTTGCTCAAAGATTCGACTGGAACAAACGGTCCCTCACGGCCCCAGCAACCAACACAAGTATTTACAAACACTTAAACAAGGGGTAAACAAGCAGATAAAACCCCACCTCACGTACTGTTTAAACCCAACTTTTGCAGGTCCACGCCGTAGCTCCCATCGGCGCATATCAACTTCGCTTAAATCGACGAAACCTATATCCGATTTTCATAGATCCTAAAAACGAAAGAGAAAATTAAAATTAAAATTCTCTCACCTCTCTCTCTCTCCACGCCATGCCTCATGTCCGTTTAATGGCCAATTTGACTTTTATACTTTTTATTTTATTATTAATATAATATTATATTATTATTATTATTATTATTATTATTATTATTATTATCATCTGGATACAAGACTTATATTACATCATTCGGGTCCGTTTCTATCCCGAAAAATTTTATTTCTTTTCAGTTCAATTATTTTAAATGAACTTAACCTAAGCTATTTTAATCCTGAAATTTTCGTAAAAATCTCGTCCCTGAAGTCACTGACGACTTATTACCCAAAAATGCATAAAATATTCTGACTATCTCAAAATTCAACGAAACTTTTCTGGGTTACTAGATTTCGCAAGACGAATTTAACGGCGCAATCCGTTTCGTCATCCGAGATCTAGAGAATTTCCAATTTTTAACCGAAATTACCGTTTTACCCTTTTTCAGAAAAATTGAATTTTTTCCAGGGTTTCACACCAAAAATTCCAACAATTCGGTCCTAAGTTTTGGGACCGATCAAACGATCTTTCAAGGCCTCAAACTAACCGAAACATTATAAAACACTTAAACAAAGTGTAACTTCAAGTAGGATAAAACCCCTACCTCACGGAGTTTGTCGAAACTCCAACTCAAGGTCCACGCCGTAGCCTCATCACAGTAGATCAACTTTGCCTTCAGCCTCGATGAAAACCTACGATCCAATTTTCGTAGATCTAAGAAAGAAACAAAATAAAAAAATAATAAATAAATTAAAAACCTCCCCAGACGCTCGTGCCTCTCTCTCCTCCGGCCTCCTCCCACCACTTTGCTTTCTGCACCTTTTATTATTATTATTATTATAACATTATATTATTATTATTATTATTATTATTATTATTATTATTATTATTATTATTTTTGAATACATAACTTATAGTTGTCTCATTCGTCCGTTTCTTCCCGAAAAATTTTTATTTCTTTTCTTGGGCCACTTTATTTTAATGAACTTAACTTCCCGTCATTTCGACTTCCGATATTTTCGTAAAATCTCGTCCCCGTGTTTCATCGATTTATGATTACTCTAGAATAGAAGATTCGCTTGTCTCGTAATTCGACGAAACTTTTCTCTCGGGTCACTGATTTCTCGCGTAGACGAATTTAACGGGCGCACTGCTTCGCCATCCGAGATTTAGAGAATTTTTTGTTTTCAACCGAAATTACCGTTTTATCATTTTTCAGAAAAATTGAATTTTTCTCGGGTTTTACACAATGCATGGACACCGAAAATTTTCACAAGATTCAGCGTGAAGCTCTTGGCCGGTCTCGGTCTTCGGGACTCCAAAAAGTTTCGTCTTTCGCTCAAAGAGGTAGGGAACCTTCCTACTAGCTTATATTTCCACTCCAAATGTTGTTTTGGTTCTGCTGAGCCCTTAGGGCTGTTTGTTGTGTTCCCGACATAAAAACATTTTTTTCTCGGTTTTCAGCTATGATGTCCACTTTTTTTTTTTTTTTTTCGTAGCTCGGAAGCCGATTGTGGGCTAAGTTCGATGGAGTTTTCAGGCCATGTTTATGGTCGACGGTGGTCCCAATTGGGACGGGTTTGTTGTCGGGTGAAAGAGTTGTTTTGATGAGTTTGGGTAGGAAAATAGCATGTATGGGAGCTTTAAAGGAGCCCCGGGAACGCAATTTCGTGGTTTCACGCACTGGCCTACCAGACCGCTGCGTAAGGCGCTCCAACTTCTGACAGCCATAATCTTCTCGTCCGAGCTCGCTTTGGGTGTTCTCGACTCTATGAAAAGCCCTTGAGTTTAGAATCCATCCATATAGTTTGATAAAATTTGAGCTCATATTTAGTCCAAAAATGACAAAAAAATAGTAGGCCCCTCGTCGGTTCCAGACACAATCATCGCTCATACGAGTAAGCCTCCAACTCGACGACCATAACTTTCTTGTCCGAAAGCCCGTTTGGGGTGTTATTAGACTCTATGGAAAGCTCGAGTCTAGAATCTGACCATATTCTTCTAAAACAATGGCAATTGCGCTCACATACTTGTTGAAAAATACTGTTACAACAAGCGTGCTAATTGTTGGTTGTGGATGTGAGGAGTCAGGTGTCGGGCACCATTACATGGCAGGTTGTAGGCTATCTTAGGTGCATGATAGTGCTGCCATGAATTAGCCTAGGAAAATGAGGTGTGTCATTACTGCCTAGTAGTGACTTGATGAAATGTTAACACATGTGTTTGTGTGGATTAATTGAAATGACATTTCTCGTTAAGAGGTGTTATGCTTAGATATCACATGCTGTTTCAACATACTGGGTTTGTGATGTGTTTTCGTGTGGACATGGCTATTGCATGACATGTTGTAGTCTAGTTTATTGGGCATTATGCGCCATGATTTAGCCTAGGATTTGAGTATGAAATTACTTGTCTAAGTACTAGTCGAAATGATGTTGATGCATGCTTGTTTGATGTGTTGACATGAATGTAATAAATGTTAGTATGACTGCATGTATATTAATGTTTAATGAATGTATGGACTTTTGTGTGCATTAGACATGAGTGTCCATGGTACATAGTGAGTGTACGGTATAGGTGTCCAGTGGGAAGGTCTTTATACATTGGGCATGACTTAGAGTGCAATGGCACAATCAGATTGCACCGGGTGCAATTCCGGACATCGTGATGGTGCGGGTGTGAGGCATAGTCGCTATTTCATTCACTCATCCTCAGAATGGATCAGGATCAGACTTTGACAAAGTCCAATGGAGATCCACGGTTTGGTATGGTGCTGCACGCAGTTAAGGAAATGGAAATGGCTCATTGCATTTCACATGCATTGGGGCACCCTAGAATGTAGAGTGAGTGTAATGAGGTGGGTTTCTCGAGAGAATTGTTTCCTGGAGGGTCGACCAATATTATTTATCTGGGAGTATGCCCTAATTGATATACATCGGAGGGTTGTCCACAAAATAGATTATCTGAGTGTGTCCACTATTTATATCGGAGGGTTGTCCATGCGTAAACACAAATACCTTTGTTTGAAAAAATGGTTTTCTATTCATGGAAAAATACATGTTTGAGGGAGTTTCAGAAGGACTCGATAATGGGGCATGTCATTCATGATAAGTAGGATTCTCGTATGGATTGCATGTCCTAGGTTGGTGTGTGCTTGGTTGTTCGACACCATGTGCATTTAGGGTGGGGAATAGCCCTGTAGGACTTATCTCTACTAGGCGCTAGCTCACTCCGCCGTGACACCCCTTCAAGCATGTGACATGTAGGTAGACAAGGCTCCTTAGAGGCCAACATTATGAAGCGGCCGGATTGTACTCTTTGATCCAGGCTTTGTATATTATATTAGAACATGTTAGTTTTAATATATCGTTTTGTATTAAGAGTGATGTAATAACTTTGGTGGCTTCGTGATATAGATTGTATTTATATGGATAAATGGGCCTCTATGTATTACTTTTATTAGTATGTGGACCCAGTGTGGTCGTTGTATAATATTGGGACAAGTTGCCATGAAATTGCATAGGTTGTATTTTGGGTAGAGCTCCCCATATAAAGGAGACTCTGCCCGATTTCGTTAAATCCTAGGTCCTAGGAAAAGGGGACTCGATGGAGTGGTGTCGGGTTACCCGACATCCACAAATTCTCCGCAGGTTGACGGGTTGTCAACGGACCCTCAGGATTTGGGGTGTCACATAACTTCTTCTTTACTTTCTATTAAATATATGTTAATAGGTTTTCATGGTAACAAATGCTTTTGATATTTGGTCATATGTTCAATTGACTCTTAAATATTTTTTTGTCCAATTTAATATTAAGGTTTGTCCTGTAGCTTAAATATATCTATACAATCATTAGACTAAACAGATAAACAAATGCACATTCAACATGTCGACGCGTGTCCTCGTCACGGTTTGACATGTCAACAAATTCATGCCATATGTAGCGAGACGCCAACGACATTACACTCATTTGCCCATTTGTTCACCTCGCTGACGCGACAGAACATATTTGAGTTATGTATCAAATGCTAGAAAGAAGATTTGACAAAAAATTTTGAGGGTAAAGTTAAACACATGGTCAACATCAATGGCATTTGTGTACTTTACCTATAGGTTTCATAATGATGTAAACATACTGATGATTCTTTTATGATTTTTCTCTAATTTTGAATTGATAAATCATGCCTTATTTTTTTATAATAAAACACTTTCAAATTTATGTAATTTTTTATAAATATATATTTTTACTTTCCGTACAATTTTTATTACTATGATTTATTTAATCCATTGAAATTGTATTTATTTATTTGGCAAAGTAAAATTTACACATTTTATTGACATCAATAAAATTTTAAAATGATTAGTAAATTAATTTTTAATAATGTACTAAATTGACGTGTAAAAAATTTTTAAAAAAGTATGTCATTTAAAAAATTATAAGCATTTATTACTAAACAAATCATATAGTTTTCATAATCAGTTTTGCGCTGATTTCTTATATTCATGATTATAACATTCTTCGATTACATGCATTGGAATGATCTTAACTAAAGGTTAAATGGGTAAAAGGTAAGACCCGATAAATTCAATTTCGAAAGGCAAAATCGTAATTTCGATTACAAAATTGTACTCGCTTAAAATCTGGAATTTATTCTCCTGATCTCGGATGATGAAATGATTTCACTACAATCGTCTCGCCAAATCTAGCTAAAGACGTAAAATTCGTCGACCAAAAATGAGTCGGCATATTTTTCGAGGCATCGCTACCGTGCCAGAACATTTTCTCGGCGACGAAAGTCACATATAACACGTACTCAGTGCCAAGGCGGGCATGAGTAGAGAAATTATGAAAATGGATGGTCGAGACAAAGGCTTCGAATGTCAAATCGAAAAAAAGGGAATTAATTAAATAAATGGATTAATGAACTAAAGGACAAAAAGAGCTACAAAGGTTTTCTTCTCCAATTAAAACAAGACCAAAAACGTGAATTTGGGGGAAGATGATGCAAAGGAGATGCGTAACCGATTTTTAAGAGAATTTCTTTAGAGAGAGAGAAACTTCTAATATATCACGCGATCCGACCGCCGATGCCTTCTCGGACAAGAAGAAAAGCTGTTCTACGGGAGAGGGCTCTCACAGTGGGTACTCTGATTTAAGGAGTTTAGACAAAACTCTCGAGGTAGGGTTTCTCCCTACTACATATTCCTTCTTAAGTACACGGCAATGTTTGAGCCGAATGAGGCCGTGAGGGGCTGTTTGATCGTCCCAAACCTTGGGACCGAATTGATATAATTTTATGGAATCCAAATGTGCAGTCCGTAACCGTGGGGGCTGTTTGGGGGTTTTATTTTATAAAATTTGTATTAAATCATGTATTGATTGGAATGAGACCGAAATGTCAGGTGGAAATGCGGGTTCACAAGGTGAACTGATGAATTAGATTTTTCGAATAGTAACCGAGGGTTTCACTTATTCCGAAATGCTGTTCTCAAAAATATATTTTCGTGAATTAATAGTTTTGGTCGAGTAATTCAAGTAGAATTGTCAGGTTTGATCAATAAACTATGAATTTTGATGTATGAATTCAATTAATTTACATGACATGATTGTGTGAATTAAATTTTGTAAATATATGCATGTTTATATATTTACTCGTGAATTAGATCGTATTGAATTGGCATACATGCATTCCATAGCGCACCGGAACACCCTTGTGACTACAGGAGTGAAAAGGCTCAGATGAGAGCCCAGAGAAAATGGTTCGGAGGGCTGTCTAAAAATACACTATCTGGAGGGTAGTCCAAATTAAAAATATCAATCGTCGGAGTTGCCCAAATGATATCTTACTCCAGGGTAGTCCAATAAACAAAAAATATCAATCGTCTGAGTTGCCCAATTGATATTCATCCGAGGTAGTCCACAAACAAGTAATGTCAATCAGTCGGAGTCATTCAATTGATACACACACACGGAGGGTTGTCCACAAACAAATAAATATAATAATTCTCATACGAGGCTTAGGCGAGTGGACTCCTGGATCCGAAAGGTCATGTAGACATTCAAGTAGGATCATACTGCTTGAAATGTATGTTTATTTCTGGAACACGACCACATTTAGTGGAGAGAGCCCACTTTGTATGATTCCACTAACAGCATTGTTGGCTCACCCTATCGAGGGATAATATTTTGCTGTACAGTGAGCGTGCGAGGGGACGGCTCGTCCTAGGGATTGAGGATTGAAGAAAAGCTCCGTCATGGGCTTTCTGGCTGACGATATATATACATGTATTGAAATGTCTAATTTAATATATGTAGTTGTATAAGAGTTACATGTAACCCTTGTAACTATTTGGTATATAGTCGATTCATAGTTAGTATGTATTATGAGTATCATTTGTGGGCCCATGGTCAGATTTACTCGTGTGATTGACATATTGATATATTGATTCATTGCATTGTTTGGGACATGTATATGCAAGTTTTGTATCTGGGGTAGAGCTCCCGTACAAAGCTGAGATCGTGTGGCCTGATTCTCGTGAGAAATGCTCCGGTCACCCGACATCTCACCCAGTGTTCGCAGTCGACCTGCAGTCACCCGACCCCTAAGCCTGGGGCCATACCTGGCAATGTGAGCTAGGTATACGAATACCTAGGAGCTCTAAGTTAGGGGTATCCATCACCACTAGGTGTGGTTCGGCTGCCCAGTGTAGGCATGAGATTACCTAGGAAATCAATGACAAAACTAGGACACTTCATGCACGTGTTTCATGTGTTTTGTGATTTGATGAAATGTCGCAGAATGCTCTGACGAATGCATATATACCATGTCACAAATATGTGAATGTCATAAGGTTTAGAAAAATAGTATTTAGTGTAGGGAGTTGTGAGTAATTTCTTACAAAGGTACAAACTGAACAAAAATGAGAAAGAATAAATTTTATAAATTTATTCGCCTATTAGGGTGATGAAAATAATTTTCTGTTGAAGAAAATCGCAGGAAAATAAATTTTTGCAAATTTATTTGAGTATGGAAAATGAGAAAAAAATGTGAGAATATTTTTTTTCAAAATTTTCCAAGAGTCGGGAACTAAGGGAAATGAAAAAATGAAAAAATTTTTTGGCTAGAACCTGTACCGGGCTACGCCCATTCCGGCGACCGGGCAGGCCGGGCGCAGGCGCGGGCACGCACGGCGCAGCGCGCCGCGCCGCACGCAGCACCGGGGGCGCAGGGCGCGGCGTGGAGCCGGGCGCAGTAGCGCCAGCGCGGACGCTGGGGCGGGCAGAGCGCGGGCGCGCGGCGTGCCCGGGCGCGCTCAGCGTGGGCTCTCGGGCGTGCCGGGCTGCTGGGTTGTGCACTGCACTCACTATTTTTGGGTTCCGCCTTGACTCAAGATCGCTCTCGAGTTGATTGACATTGTTCGTGAACCCGGTTCATGTGTTCATCACAATTTTTTTTTGAAAAAAAAATTATTATTAATTATTAAATTAAAATAAAATTAGACAAAATTTTCGAAAAATAAAATTTTCAAAAATTGAAATTTTCGAAAATAAAATTTTGTTGAAAACAATATTTTAAATGAAAAATTTGATTGCCTTGCATTACCTGTAAATGCAAGGACAATGCATATACACTGATTTATGTGTATGAAGAGGTTCCCTGGCTAGTGTTTATGCCTCGAGATCCCGACCAACTGAACGTGACGTGTTAATCGTGGTAGATGGCTAATGGTGAGGACGAGACGAGGGCGAGGACGAGAGGCGCCCAACAAGGCACCGGTTAGGCACCACCCGACACCACCAGCCGCCGACATATTTGATCGTGAGGCCTTGCACGTCAGAGGTGTTGAGGGGCCGATCGGCTATCGCACAGACTAGCATAGCAAGTGGGAGGTCCTAGTAACCTCCAAAGGTTTAGAGCGCATCATCCTCCGACATTCACAGGGGGAGGAGACCCGATGGTGACAGACCATTGGTTTATGCAGATCGAGAACGTACTGGAGGCTACGGAGATCACCTCCGATGCGACCAAGATCAGGTTAGCTGCGTTCCAGCTAGAGGGTGAGGCCCAAGTATGGTGGAAATGGGCAAGGACCTCTAGAGACCTAGAGGCGATGACATGGAAAGAGTTTCTGAGCTGCCTACGGGTAAGTACTTTCCCAGATTGCATGCTCAGGAGTTCCCAGAGTCAAGCAGGGGCGATGATCGGTGGATGGATTATGACTAGTTCATGAGCTAGCCCGATTTGTCGATGATTACGTGGCCACAAACCTGGCTTAGGTTAGGAGATGAGAATGGGCCGGCTGTCCATTCGGTCGTGGGATCAGAGGACTTCGCCTGGCTAAGATATGGACCCCACGGTCGATCAACCCCAATCATGCAGAGAGTTGCTGAGGTTTGACCTTAAAGTTGTTCAGACGTGAGTTCTCCCCTAGGGATTAGGGCGAGAATTGGGATGATGTGTCGAGGTTGCGAGTAGGAGATCTCGGGGACTCTACTCATAATGCACCTGAGGATCATGGACATGTCAGAGTTCGATGTCATCCTGGGGATGGATTGGTCGATGTACCAGCGGTCGCATCGATCAGGAGCGAGACTTACCGTTTATATGCGTGACGGTACTCAGGTGGTGTTTCGTGTATTGCTACGATATTTTGGCCCTGCATAAAGATAATGCAGTCCAGTGTCGTGGGATACGAATGTTGGCTAAAGGAGTCTTACCCTAGAGTGACGAGGAGAGACCAGACTAGATCTACCTCGGATAGTTTGCGAGTATGTGGATGTTTTTCTAAATGAGCTCACCCGACTACCTACAAAGCGGTAAGAGACTTCGTATCGAAGTTACACTGTATTTCACCCATCTCTATGACTCCGCATAGATGGCACCCATTGGAAGCCAGTAGAGCTCGTGAGTCCAGCCAGCTGGAGCTACCGGACAAGGGTTCATAAGACCAAGCACTTCACCATGGGGCGCTCCGCTCTATTTTCAAGGGTTGAAGAAGGACAAGACCCTTCAACTGTATCACTACGCATAAAATAAGATCGAGGCACCGACTCCAGAAAAGGGTCGACCGTGATGAGTCGAGAGACCAAAAGCCGTCTTCGAGATACGTAGTGTCTTGTGATTGGCTGGGTACTACAGAAGATTAATTGAGGATTTCTCCAGGATAGCAGCACCTATGACTAGGTCAATTCGAAAGGAGGTCAAGTTTGATCGATGACCGATGCGAGAGGCATTCTGTGAGTTGAAGAGGAGACTTACTTCAGCTCCTCCCATCTGGAGAAGTTCCGGGACAGGGACAAGGGTACACAAAGGTATCAGTGGATGCCTCGAGGGCCGGATCGATGTGTTTTGATGCAAATGTGAGTGGTAGTAGCTTATGGTTCCTGGGCCGCCTGAAGAATCACTGAGTGCACTACTCCCACACACACGACCATGGAGCTACACATAGTCTTCAGCTTGAAATTTGGCGCCACTACTTATACGGCGAGGAGTTCGAGGTGTACTCAGACCATAAAAGTCTAAAGTATATTTTCACGCAGCGGTACCTCAATATGAGGCAACGCATATGGATGGAGTTCCTAGAGGATTATGACTTCACTTTGCATTACCATCCCGGTAAGGCAAATGTGGTGGCTGATGCACTCAGTCGGAAGTCACGAGAGCGCTATTAGTATAGCTTCTTTCGAGTGGTGAATGCCCCAGACTCCGTGGGACATTAAGACAAATGAAAGGCACTCAGGTACCTTGGGGAGTTTAGTGGCTACACCGTCTCTGTTGAGCAGAGTGATTGAGTCCCAGTTCCAGGACGTAGAGATAGTGTCCATCAGAGACCGAGTACAGTCAGGTACGGGTGACGAGGGATGGACCGTTCACGTAGATGGTAGTCTTCGGTATGGAGAACGGGTAGTGGTTCCCTAGTCGACCGATTTGAGAGAGAAGATTCTCAGGGAGTTTCACCTCCCGACCACGCGGTATGTTCAGTGGCACGAAGATGTACCCGCCAGATCTTCGTCGCTGATAACTATCGAGGGATAAAGAGATACGTAGGGACTTTGTTCAACGATGTCTCACGTGGTCAAGAGGTTAAGGTCGAAGCACCGGCACAGGCGATATTTCACCATCGAGGTGGTCGGCGGAAGTGGGAGCACATCACGATGGACTTTAGACCCACTCTGCCATGTGACGCAAAACAGAGGCATGACGCGGTATGGGTGATAGTGGACCTACCACGGCCTGCAGACATTTTCGCCGTGCGAATGACCTTTCACTCGAGAGACTCACGTTGTATATTCGAGAGATAGTCCGCTACATGGGGTACCGCATCTATAGCATCAGATAGGGACCGGGTTTACTGGGCAAGACTTTTTGGAAGAGTTTCCAAAAGGCTATACACACGGCCGACGATGAGCAACGTTCCACCTCGTATTACGGTTAACGAAAGAGGACTATATTGGCATTAGAGGACATGCTACGAGCATGCGTCCTGGATCATAAGGGCAGCTGGGAGGAGCATTTCCTTAGTGGAATTCGCCTACAACAACAGTTATCAGGCGAGTATACAGATGGCATCGTATGAGGCACTGTATGGGAGGCCATGTAAAGTCAAACATTATGTCGACCGAGGTGGGAGAGCTCCATCACCGGGTCCTAATCTGATTAGAGACACCGAGAAGGTGAGCTTGATACGGCTAGCGCCTTCACTGTCAGCTGCGTAAGAGCTATTGTTATGGTACCACGCCGACCCTTAGAGTTCGAGATTGGGGGATCACGCTTTGAAGGTGATGCCTCAAGCAGTAGGAGTACGATTCAAATGAGTTATCGCCGAGGCAGATAATTCTTTCGAGATACTCGAGAGGATAGGCATTAGAAGGCACGGCTAATTTTGCCGCCTAGCATGTCAGTGTCCACGAGGTGTTTCACGCTCCATGCTCGAAATATACCCGATCCGTTTTTACGTGGGTGGATCGGGACGACGAGGTCGTACACCCGATGAGAGACCTTCGAGGAGGACTAGTGTGCATTGTTGATAGTCATGACCGTTTTTACACGCAAGACCGCGAGGTTAGTGAGGGTGTTGCAGCAGCACTGTTGGAGTATGAGTCAACGTGGGGAGCGCCGAGGACACGATATCGGCTACCTATCCCTTTTGTTTGTGGATGAAGAGGTACGGGTTTAGTCAGTTAAGATTTAATGACTGCTACATGCATGGTAGATGCATGCTGCATATGCATGTGAGTGATTATGATTGTCCACTCGTGACGAAATCTTTTAAGGAGGGATAACAAGACCCGAGAAATTCCAATTTCTCGGAAAAGGATAAAATCGTAATTGATTACAAAATTGTAATTTTAGTTAAAAATCAGAATTTATTCTCCGATTCGCATATGTTCGATTAACTGTTGAATCGCCTCACAAATCTAGCCAGCACGCAAAATTTCCTCGTCAATTTCGAGACTGTCGCAGTTCGCACATTTTTCAAGGCACGCGATTCGTGTCAGAACGATTGGCGCGACTTAAAGTCACATATAACATCGCACTCATGTGCCAAGGCGGCATGAGGTAGAGAAATGATGAAATGGACGACCAGACAATGCCAATGTCAACCAAGAAAGTAAGGGAATTAATTAAATAAATGGATTAAATGAACTAAAGGATTGTGTAAGAGCTATAGTGCTCTTTCTCCAATTAAAACAAGACCAAAAATTAATTGGGGAAGATGATGGAAGGAGATGCGTAACCGATTTTTAAGAGAATTTTCTTAGAGAGAGAAACTTTCTCTAAAATATCGCGCGATCCGACCACGCCGATGTACCTGACAAGAAGAAAAGTCAGTTTACACGGAGAGGGCTTCAAGGTGGTACCGGATTTAAGGAGTTTAGACAAAACTTTGGCAGGGTTTGAACTTGCCTCTGGGTTTTATTCCTCTTGGCACACGAATGTTTGAGTCGAATGAGGCCGTGAGGGGTTGTTTGATCGGTCCCAAACCTTGGGACCGAATTGATATAATTTTATGGAATCCAATGTGCAAATCAGAACCGTGGGGGCTGTTTGGGGTTTTATTTATAAAATTTGCATAATCATGTATTGATCGGAATGGAGACCTAAATGGTCGTGAAATGCGGGTTCACAAGGTGAACCGATGAATTGTGATTTGTCGGGAATAGTAAACTGAGTGGTTTCAAATTATTCTAAATAAAGTTCTCAAAAATATATTTGTGAATTAATATGTTTGGTCGAGTAATTCAAGTAGAATTGCTCGTGTTTGGATCATTAGCCTATGAAGTAATTTTTTGATGTATTAATTAATTAATTTACATGACATGACAGAATTAAATTTCCTGTAAATACATGGCTGTTTATATTTAACTGTGAATTAGACTGTATTGAATTGCATACATGCATTCCATATGCACCGGAACACTCTAGGACTATGGGAGCGAAAGGTTTCTGAGATGAGTCTAAGAGAAAAATTGTTCCTGGGAGGGTTATCTAAAAATATTAATTATCGGAGGGCAGTCCACCAGTGCCATCAATCGCTGGAGTTGCCCAATTGATACCACCTGGAGGGTAGTCCACATTGAACAAAAATATCAATCGTCGGATGTCTAATTGATATTCATATCTGAGGGTAGTCCACAAACAAGTAATATTAACTGCCTGGAAAGGCCCAATTGATATACACAATATCTAGTAGCTGTCCCAAACAAATAAATATAATAATTTCTGCTACGAGGCTTAGGCGAGCGGACTCCCTGGATCTGAAGTTGGTCATGTGTACATTCAAGTAGATCATGCATTTGCTTGAATGTATGTTTATATTTTGGAACATTGCACGCACTTGGGTGGAGTAGCCCACTTAGGTGATTCCAACAGAATGGTGCTAATAGCTCACCTCGTCAAGCGGGACGGCTCGCCCTAGGATTATGATCGGGAAGAAAGCCGTTTGCGGGCTTGCTGATGATATATACATGTATTGAAATGTCTAATTTTTAATATATGTGACAGATAAGAGTTACAATATTGTAACTCTTGTAACTATTTGGTATATAGTTGGATTCATAGTTAATATGTATTATGAATATCATTTATAAATTCAAGTGTTTATTAATACATGATTGATATATTGACCGCTGCACCGCTTGGGACAGTATATGCAGGTTTTGCATTCGGGGTAGAGCTCCCCGCATTGCAGACTCGCCTGACTATGAGAAATGTCGGGTTATCCGACATTCACGAGTGTTTCCGCAGTTGACGTGGTAGGACACCCGACTTCCTGCTCAGCGCCACAAAGATTTTAATAAAATAAGAGTTTTTAATGATGATTTAAGAGAGAAATATAATATATAAAATACATGATATTATTTATTTTTATATAAATAAAATAGCTTTGTATTTTTATATAGTAATTTAACAAAGTATAGTAAAAATCTTTGTTGAAAAAAAAATTGTTAACATTAAGGTATAAAAAAATAATCTAGGTTTTATGTACAACTTTTCACAAGAAAGGTTTTATGGACAAATTATCAAGTATATATATATTAAGGTGTAAAACTTATAAATCTTATAAATACATTTTTCTTTCTCATAAATATAAAGCCCTTTCACCTTGGTTCAAGTGGTGGATGGGTTTATGGGAGATCCTAGGTTCAAATTCAAAATAATACTATATATATATATATATATATATATATATATATATATATATATATATATATATATTGAGTTGGAATTTCCATTTATTTAATATATTTTAATAAAAATAATTATAATTGAAGGACTTTAATTGTATTTATAAATATTATTAAACGATAGTCACACTTTCATAGATTTGAATTTATCATGTTAATTTTTTTATTAAAATATATAAATGATCAAATATCTTATTTCTGTTTTAAAAAAAAAGGGAGACTACATTTGGTTAGCATGTGTAATGAATTAAAAAACATAAATCTAAATTAGAATGTTAAAATGAAAAATTGAGGAATAAAAGTTACTAGATAATTATTGACACTAACTCCTCTATCAACCAAAACAAAGAAAAATATATATTCCCACAATCATCTAATAATGACAAGTAAATAAAAACACGAGCTCAAGCACCAACACCATTGCTAAAAGATAAAATGTTGCCCTTTTTCCATAAAATTGTCAAAAAGCTAATAGCTCTTTTTCTCACCAACATAGAAAAGCGAAGATATGAAGAAGAAAAGCAAAGGAGAGAAAGAGGGAAGGGAGAAAGTGTAGGCTCTTCTCTCTATATTGACATCATTAAACGCAGACATGGCCATGGGCCCATTAGCGTGAAACAAGGGCAATGTTTGTGTGGAGATAGATAAACGGAAATTTCAAAATATAACTTTTTATTTTTGGAAACCCGATTTTTTTTCCATCTTTTTTTTTTTTAATCGACCAAACACGAAAGTTTTTACTTTTGTTAAATTGATAGGTAAAAATACAGAAATATGCACACAAGATATATATAAAGTATGAAATTGAATTGAGGACATTATTTTTAAAACTAACAATATTATAAAGTTCTTTTATGTCGAACTAGAAGGAATTAGTATGATGAGAGAGAGAGTGGGAGGTGGAGGAATCTAGTGGGAGTAAAATTTTGCTTTCTTTGTGTAATCGATGAGGAATGGAGATGGAGCTCAACAATATTAATTGAATGTTAGAACACGAGCAGATAATTTTTCAAAAGATTCGCGATTTAAAAATTTTACCCTTTCAATTAAAAAAATATGAAAATAAAATTATTTGAAGATTCATATTTTCATATTTTCATTTTTTGAAAGATAAAAAAGAAAATTAAATTCTAAAAAATAAGTCAACACTTCATCAATTATGAATTTATTTTATCGACTCAAGTAACAACAATTACTCCTGCAAGGTTCCACCCTAAAGATGGGTTCAGGGTGAATGCTATTGAGAGTGTGAATGTGACACCCCAAAACCGCGGTGTCCGTTGACTATTCGTTAACCCGTGGAAAATCTACACGTCTCGGCTTTACGACATACATCTAAGTAAAATGGCCATGGGGCCCATACATCCATACTCATCGTAGAATAATCAACTATATTCTTATAGTTTCCATGCTGCTTTACAAAAAAGATTTATACATATTTACAAAATATTTACTCAAAGCCACATTTCCTACTTTCTTCTCAAAAGCCACCTCACTGAGCCGCCTCGATAATCCCTGCATTCGAAAGGTCCCACGACGGTGAGCAAAGCCCAGTAGAAAGTTTTTCTACAAGGGTTACTTCCCACCTAAAATGCATATGCAATGACATATATAACAAACAATCACATTCCATACAATTATTCACTATTATATGAAATGTCTATATCATGCATGAGATGCGACCCCTCATGCTCACCACCTGAGTCCCACCTGACTCCCTCACACTTGGACTGCCAAGTGTGACTAAAACAAGTCATCTGTGTACTATACCATGACTAACCATTGGACAACCCTCAAATTTTATTTATCAAAGCTTAATTTCCTTTTCTTTTCTTTTCAGGCTTACTTGATTCGTGTTTACACTGCCAGGACGCCGCACGCCTTTTCAACATTTTCACGAACTTACATCGCCGGATTCATGTCTAACTGCAACAATATGTGGACTTTCACCCCGGGTTAACGATCCCAATTTGCTCCGCCTAAACATGTAATTTATCATTTTGATCATTCTAATACACTCGTGAATCTCTACCTTAGACTTTGTCCATTTTTCCCGAAGTTCACGACCCATTCACCAACACCTGAACAACCTTTCCCGCACCCACACCCGACCGACGCGATGTGACTGCATATGTAGCTTTTCCTGCATGATGCCAATGCATTTTCCTTTATGTTACATGCATGAATGAACACTACATGAAACATTTACGTAAACCATGGAAAATTATAATTTATACATATAATCTACTTCCATAGTAACCATGTTAATACATCAAAGAGCATGCATCAACATCACATTTCCACACACCGCATGTCATTCAAGCAAGCACACACAATTAGGTCACAAACTCGACTATTCAACAGGCACTCTGACGCCCTTAGCAAACATGAACCATTTTGGTTCCAATCCTTATCATCACATCAAACAACTATGACACCTAGCTTTCGCTTCTAGTTAAACCCTAACTCTACAAATCTCTGCGTAACCTGGCCATGAATCCATACCCTTAGCTTCCCAAGGCTCTAACTAATTTACATAGCCTCTTTTTGCGGCCTCCCACAAGCAACTCCTACCATTATAAAGCCTTTAGGCTAAAAGTAAACCAAGTAGGAAAATATCCTACCTCTCGAGTTTGTCGAAACTCCACCTTTTCTGTTGGTCCACACGTAGAACTTTAATCGCGCACCAAACTTTAGTACTGAACCGGTCGAACGTCGACCACCAAACCCGGAAAATCCTTCCATTTCCCTTTCCTCCTCTCTCTTCTCATTTTCCTCCCTTTCTCTCACGAATTCTTTCTCGCTCTTTTTCCCTTTCTTTTCTTCCTTTTCGCTTTTCTTTTCCTTTTTTCTCATTTCCTCATTCACCTCTCTTTCACATTCTCTTCATTTTCTCTTCTCCGCTTACGTTATCTCAATCATTATCGATCGTGATTTGGCCAAAGGAGGCACTCTCCTCATTTCCTCAAGTCTCACGCACGCCATCAATTTTCCATATTTATTCCTTATTTCTTTATTCCCTTTACATCATCAACCATATTACTTTCATGCGAATGATGGATTCATTTCCACACATGGCTAATCAGGAGCCTTTTTTTGAGGTAATTACATGGATCTCGCTAAGTGTCACTTTCTTAGGGTGCCATGTGGCATCCCCTAACCTGCTACGTGTCATCCGACACCCCACGCCCAAAACGTGAAATCTCGACCACTCCGACCAACGAAATTCGACGTGATAGCTACCCTCATGAGACGCTTCAACTGAGAAGTCCGCTTTTGCCATCCGAGATCTAAAAAAATTCCGGATGCCAAAATTAAATTACTATTTTACCTTTGATCTAAAATCATGGATTTTCCGGGTTTCACAAAGGAACCACTAAGAGTGAATGTCAGCTCATAAATGTCCGGTTTCAATGGGTGTGTAATGATACGATTTCACATCCGTGCCCTATGTCGAGAATCTCTCACACTTAAGTATCACTTCATACTCTTATATGAAACTGATGAGGGATCATATCAATAAATGTTTATATTTGGGATGTATTTTTACTCTACCAATTTAACAAAACTCCATATAAATTTTGTGTTCACCCAATAAAAATACTATAGAGAAAAATCAAACGTCCAAAATAAAACTTTATTTTTGAATTTGCCCACCCTATCTCCACGCCAAACATTTCATTTGTTTCATGCTCATGGGCTCATACACCGCTTTGACCATGTCAAAAAAGATAAATTAAAGCCTTTATGAGTTTTGATTTTGAAAATGAAATAAACGATAAGAGAACATTTTGTTTCAATGACCATTAAATTCCACAAGTGTCCCATGAATTAGAAATGGATGAGGACAATCTGCAAAAGAATATTCTTTATATGATTATTTGTTTTCTAATTTTGAAGTGATCTATATTCAATCTAAAATAAAGAATACAATGGTCGATGCATGACCCGACTCGATTTTTGCACTTATTTCATCATAAGGCTACTAAGCCTGTCAGACAACATATTATGGCTTATTCTTTAGTCTTTCAGACTTTGTAAATTCTTTAAATTATTTTCGTGATTTTATTATTATAAGTATCATGACAAAGAATCAATTGGTTTTTTAAAATAAAAATAAATAAATAAATAAAAGAAAAGAAAAATAGACATGACACAAATGTAAAAGGACGAGCAATTGGTTTTTTAAAAATAAAAGAAAAATAAATAAATAAAAGAAAAGAAAAATAGACATGACACAAATGTAAAAGGACGAAAGTGCTAGTTATTGAATGGAAAATGGAGAAAAAATGAAAGCAAATTTGAAGAGAAGGAGTCAAGAAAATTATATCAACAACTGGCAGAGTTTAAAGTTAAATAATTTATTTTAAAAAAATACACATGTAGACTTTTTTTTTAAATATTTATAAAACTAGTCTTTTTTACTCTTTTTAAAATTGTATATACTAATTACTATGATTTAGCTTGAAAATTAACTTTTAAAATCGTATAAACAACTATGGTATTAAGGTAAATTTAAACTCAGATTTATCAACTACGATTTTAAATGAATGTGGTTTTTAAAAAATAAAAATATTGTACTTTGTGAATATTTAAAAAATGTATATGTTGTGTTTTAAACAAATGAATTACTTTATATCCAATTCCAAGTTGCAAGTGTGATTAATGATTGATACCAACTATAAGCGCTAGAACCATTCAATTCAAAACAAAGGGTGACAACCAATCGCTAGAAAATGACTATTGTAAGCTATTTTTATTTTCTATAAATACGAGAAAATAAAAAAATAGTAAAAGATTAAAAATTTTAAAAAATTAAAGTTTATATGTACTATGTTTTTATTCAAACTCCCTTCCCATTAACTTATTTTAACGTATTCATAAAAGATTAAATAAATAAAAAATATATTAGTTTTTAGATATTCTTAATTATATTTAATTTTAAATATTTTATAAGACAATCAAATATGAAAAATTAATCTATTTTTTAAACATTTTTTCTTATTCCTCTCCCTTAAATCCTCTTTGACTCAACACATAAAATGATAATTTTATAATTTTTATAAAAAGTCTGGGGCTTAACAATCCTACATTTAATTGAAAAATTACCGTAAACTTACAAAAAAAAAAAAAAAAAAAAAAAGATGATGAGCTCATCATTTAATGTATGGTAACAATTAATAATAACTAATAAAAAATTCTATAGTCCGAAAATTAAAAATGTTTATAACTTACTTTTGAATAGTTATTATATATTTATTTATTTTAAAATTTTCCAAAGGAGCAAATATTATAATGACAAGACGTTGATGTTCAATGAAAGTCTTACCCCACCTCCCAAGTCTTTTCTCCCTCGAAATTTCAGCGCCTCTCCCATACTCACCTCTCGAACTTATGGTGTCATTATCATGACAAGAATTAATCGTTTTAAAATAAAACAAAATAAATAAAGAAAAGAAAAATAGACATGACACAAATGTAAAAGACGAGTGCTAGTTCTTGAATGGAAAATGGAGAAAAATGAAAGCAAAATTTGAAGAGGAAGGAGTTAAGAAAATGATATGAACAAGTCATAAGTAGAGTTTAAAGTTAGAAATGCTTTATTTAAAATATATATATATATATATATATATATATATATATATAGTTTTTTTTTAAATATTTATAAAATTAGTATTTTTACTTTTTAAAATTATATGTATTAACTATGATGTGGTTTTAAAAATTAACTTTAAAATCATATAAATAACTGCGATAATAAGATAAATTTAAAACTGTATTCATTAACAATGAATGTGTTTTAAAAAATAAAAAAATAATAATTTCATGAATATTTAAAAAAAAATGTATATGTTGTCTTTAAAACAAATGAATTACTTTATGTAGTTTTGTAATTAAATACACTTTTTAAAAATAAAACAAAATCACTATTAAGGTCTAAAATATTTCCCAAAGTAGTCTTAATGCCAGAATGGAAACGCCTAAGAATTATTTGGTGCAGGAGCGAATAAATGCCGCTGCTCACAATCTACAAGATTTAAACAAATCTAAATGCCGCCGTCTCCGAACGACAGATTGGCCTCCCTTCGCTTTTTACACTGGGCAAGAAACATAAAATCGGCTCTTGAAAAAATCGAGCCGGTGCGGCCATTTCTGATCTCTCACCCACGATTCTAAGAAATTTGTGGCTCGATGATGCAAGAATATCATCCGATTACTAAATACCTCTCTCCTCCAAATTCTTAACTCCGAGCGATGGTGACAGGAAAATGGAATACAAGTAACTGCTCATAGGAAACCCTGCGCAAAAAGCACGCGCAGACGTTGTGGAAACTCCTCAAACTTCTACGTGTGCCTCACATTTCAATCGCGAGCCCGTCACAAGATCTTCATCCTGCTCTTCTACAAAACAGCCTACTTATGTTTGATTGATTTTTCTCCTTTTTCTTGATTTCTTTGTTTTTTTTGTTATGTTCTTTGCTTTCCTTCCGTCGCTTTCAGAATATTAATTTCTGCGGTCAATTTTGTTTTCTCGCTCATCATCCTCGTGTTTTGGCCGGATACAATACTACACTCTTTTCTCCTCGCAAATGAGAATGTTTTAAAGATGATTATGCATTTTTCTAAATGGAAATAATAATTTGAAAAAGATTTTTAAAACACTTTCAAGATTAGATACAAAACATGATTTTCTCGTTTTCATTCTTATTTTCCCTAATTAAGATAGAAAATAATTGTTCCTTTTCGCATATCGCCCATAACATCTTTTCTTCTATTCAGGAGATTAGATCAGAAATGCAAAGTGAACAATGCGGAAACTTGTTCCGTAGAATGTCATATCTGGATTTGTTGTCTAGTGCGGTCGAAGCCTGGATATTACGCAGGCGAGTGCGGGTTCATCTAATGGAATCCTCGACGAAGGCGCCAAGCTGTGAGGTTCCCTCGAAACAACCGCATATGAATTTGGCAGCAAGAATGTACACCAGGAGCGATACAAATGAAACTAGAGACGAGTATGAGAACCTGGAGTGTGGCCGTAAGAATGACAAAACATGTCATGGAGATGAACAAGCACTTGTAATCGCTACATCGGATTTGATAAGGTAACCTGGCCGTTTTTATCCGCGCACTCAACCACACCTTAAAGAGAAAAGCCGATGATTGAGAGTTCAAGGATTCAGGAAGAGGAGGAGAAGTCACAGCTGCCAAGTTAAGTCTTGATTTTAGGGATAAATGAATAGCATTTCAGATTTTTACTTATATTTTTTTTCAATGTTTTTAGTTGTGGGGGTGGGAGGAGAGTGGTATGAGAGACAATAAAATTAACCTTGGGAAGTTTTAATAATGCCTGAATACAATTTTGGCCAACCATTCTAAGGGCATTTGGCCAAAATGAAATTAAGGGCATTTGTTCTTTGTATTTTCTTAATACATTCAAAGCTATGCCTTTTGCACACATGCTATTTATTATTCTTTCATTTGAAGGGTTCACAAAAAATAAAGCTCAAAGCACATTCACAAACTAAATGCCTCTCATAATAGAATATACATAAGTCACACAGAATGGAAAATACTGCAAGGATTCAAGCTTAAAAACCTGGCTTCATCTGCATTTAATGGCCAAAAGTGTATTTACAAACTACCATCTTCTATGCTTTAAGAGAAACTGAAATCTCCAACAATATTGTTGAAAATTGAAATATTTTGTACAGAACCTTCAAGCTAACTCTGAAATTAACAAGACTTGTAGTTAACAGTAATGTCAAAACCCAAATGAAAAGTATATGCAGTCCAAAGATCAACACCTAGTGAATCCATCAGTCAATTTCTGTGAAGAATGTTTGGCATCTACATGCTTGAGATGTAATGCAGCTAATAGCTCTTTCCAGGTTTCTCCTGGTGCATTGCTACTTGAAAGTTGAGAAGCTTCTTCTGTTTGCTGTAGTAATCTTCAGTAGCTTGATCTGAGAAGGAACATAATTTACTGGAATTGATCTCACTTTTCTTTTGAAATATAATCCCACTAGATAATCAGTTCATTATATGATATCCTAGCATTTGCTATATTTGGTTCAAAATTTTGAGGCAACAAGTGAAATAAGTTTTGAAAAACGTATAAAATAATTTTTTATCTTTAAATCAAATGACTTGTATTTCAGATGTTGTCTCAAACAACAGGAGTCACAAGTATAATATATTTGATGCATAAAGATGTGAATGGATCAAACAGCAGAGCACAAAAAAAGAAAAAAAGAAAAAAAAAGAAAAAAAAAAGAAAGAGCTTGATGCACGTAGAGCAGAAATTCACATTGATATTCAGTTCATAAAACAGGTCTGTGTGCCATGAAGATGTTGGAATTACCTGCTCCAAATAGACTCGGATTATCCCCTTGCTAGGAGTGGCAGATTTTGCTTTAACAGGACTGGTTGGCATGTCCAGCGTTGCAGAATCATAGTTGCTCGTGCAACAACATTCATTACAATGGGGAAATATGCCACTTTCTCGGCCTTTAACGAAGAAATCAGGAACCTACATTCATTTAATGATCTAAGTGGAAAAATTTTCCAGAATTCTATGCGGTTGTTTCAGGAACCTACCGCTTGGCGCACTGATCGAGGGATTCCATTAAGAATGAACCCGCACTCGCCTCTGTAATATCCGGCTTCCAGCCCACAACAACTAAATATGACATTCTCTCGAACAAGCTTCCCATTGTTCACTGCACGCAATCTAATCTCACAAATAGAAGAAAAGATGTTATGGCTGGAGCATGCAAGAAAAAGGAACAATTATTTTCTATCTTCAAATTAGGGAAATAAGAATGAAACAGAAAATCATGTTTTGTATCTAATCTTGAAAGTGTTTTAAAAATCTTTTTTCAAATTATTATTTCCATTTAGAAAAATGCATAATCATGCTAAAACATTCTCATTTGCAGAGAAAGAGTGGTATTGTATCCAAATTAAAACACAAGATGATGAACAGAAAACAAAATCGATACGTAAATTAATATTACGAAAGCAAATCTTAAAACAAAGAACATAACTTCAAAAAAACAAAGAAATCAAGAAAAAGGGAGAAAAAATCAATCAAACATAGCCGACCTGTTTGTAGAGAGAAGAACGAGGATGAAGATCTTGCCGAACGAGGCTCGCGATTGAAATGTGAGGCACCTGTAGAAGTTTCGAGAGTTTCCTACAGACATCGCGCTTTATGCCGGGTTTCTAAGAACGCCCACTTGTATTCCATTTTTCCGTCACCATCGGCCGTCACCGGGAGGAGAGAGCTGGCCGAGCACCTGATGATCGCTCGCCGTGATCACCTGGGCTCACAAATTTCTTAGAATCGTGGGTGAGAGATCCGAAGCCCCTTTCAGCTCCAATTTTTTCAAGAGCCAACGATTTTTATGGTCGCCCAATTGCAAAACGAAGGAGGTAAAGATCACGTCGTCGCTCAGACGACAGATTTGAATTAGTTGAAATTTCCCTCGTTAGAACGACTCAGATTTTGAACTTCAATTTCAATGTCACGCTCTAATTCCACTGCACTAACGAAAATTCAATGCCGCCGCTGTCGCTGTCGACTGCGAGATAAATCAATCACCGACGTTCCCATCACGATTAAGACCTACTTTGAGAAATATTTTAGACGCAATAGTGATTTTGTTTTATTTTTTTTCAAAAAGTGTATTTCCGTACAAAACTCTACTTTATACCCAACTCCAAGTTGCAAGTGTAATGATTGATGCCAACTCGTAGGCGCCTCAGGAACTGCCTACCTAAAAACAATAGTGACAACCAACCAAGAAAATGATTATTGTAAACTACTTTTTTTTTTTTTTTTTTTTATAAATAGAGAGAAAAAATAAAAATCTTATGATTAAAAAAATTTTAAAATTAAAATTTATATGTAATTATATTTTTATTCAAACTCATTAACTTATTTTAACGTATTCATAAAGATTAAATAAATTAAAATATATAAGTTTTTAGATATTTTTAATTATATTTAATTTTTTAAATATTTTATAATACAATCAAGTATGAAAAAATTAATCTATTTTTTTAAACATTTTTTTTCTTTATTCCTCTCCTTAAATCCTTCTTTGACCCAACATTAAAAATGATACTTTTATAATTTTTATAAAAATTAATAATAACTAATAAAATTTATAGTCCGAAAAATTCAAAATGTTTATAACTTACTAATAGTTATTATTTATTTATTTATTTTAAATTTTTCCAAAGGTGCAAATATAATGAAAGACATTGATGGTCCGAAACGAAAGTCTTATCCCCACCTCCCAAGTATTTCTTCCCGTAATTCCTCAGCACCTCTCCTCCCATACTCACCCTCCCGAACTTTTCAAGAAATAGCCTAATCCCAAGCTATACCCCTACCCTCCCATCCGAACTCAAATCAAGCTCGAATCTCTATCTTCTAGTCGATCTCGAATGTACCATGGCTTCCTAAACACCTGGGGCCTCACTCTTTATTCTTTCCTCGTTCCTCCTCCTTCTTCTTCTTCCGCATCCACTCAACAATTCGCTACGAAGTCTTCGAGTTTCGCAGGGAGAAGACACCGCTATGGTTTCATTGGCCATCTTACGAGGCTCAAGTCCCATGGAATCCACACCTTCAAAGGATGATAATGAACTTGAGAGAGGAGGAGACGCATCGACCTCCGTAAAGCCATCAAGAATCAAAGATTTTTGTTATCATTCCTTTCACCAAACTATGCTAACTCTGGTGTCTAGGATGAACTCGGTGGAGATCACCCAAATGCCACTACCATTCTACCCATTTTTATCATGTTGATCCATCTGGACGCGTAAACAACAGAGTTATGAACAGCATTTGTCGATCACGAAAAAAGAAGCAGACGAGGAGAAAAGGAGAAGTGTCAGAAGTGGAGAATCATTTGATGAAAGTAGGCAATCTGCTTTTCGATATGATCTTACAAAAATATTTCCAGAATTATATTTTTCTTTGTATCTATGCTTTCAAAATCTTCTCTTTCAATCAATGATCTTATCGCTTAATAAACTTTCGCCAAGTTGTTATAAAATTCTAATTAAGAGTTTGTCAAAGTCTAAATCGCTTCTCATAAAAAAAGAGGGTGGTATATATATTATTTAAAAACTCAATGAAGGTGTGATGATACTTAAGATTTCCACCACCCTATCTTCTCATTTCTCGAAACCCTTTCGCAACATTTATTTATTTATTTATTAATTCCTTTATCACTTCAATTTTGTTTGCTCCTTCAAAATTAAGAAAATTTTAAAACAATAGAAGGAAAAAGGGAAAAATAAAAATAAATTTAAACGAAGGTATAAATTTCCGTATTTCTTCAAACTCTAACTTTTCTTTCCTCCTATCTTAGATAAATATTATATAATTTGAAAATAAAAGAAATAATAACTATTTTTTAATTATTTTTTATATCTCTTGATAAATCAAATAAGAAATAATTTTCTATATTATAATCTTTATATATATAATTTAAAAATATAGTTTATTTGATATAAACAAACTACTCACTTTCACTAGCTAACAGTCAATCATGCAGGAGATTACCAAGGATACTAATTTACTTGAAATTTGTAAATTTAAAAAAAATTTTTAACTCTGCAAGTATTTTGTGATTAATGTGCATGAGACAAGTCTTATTCGTAAAAATTATCGATGATATTGTCGAAGAGTTGAATTCTAAGTTTTTACTTACTCTATTAGCAAGGAAATTGTCAATGAATTCTCGCTTGGAATATTTAATATCATTGATAGATCTCTTTGAGTCAAATGATGTTCGTGATGATCGGATTTACGCTCGTGGAATCGTAAACCACAATCTCCAAAGTTGTTTATAATAACATCTTCAATCTCAAAGCAAAGATTTTCTGAAAAGTGAGAGAAAGATCCCACAACAGCTCAAGTCAACTTCAATTACTAAAAGAACTTCTTAATGGCGCCATAAAAGGAAAAAATGTGGAAATAATCAGTGTTCATGGAGGGATTAGCATGATAAAACAAAGACTTCGCTCAAAAAGGGTTCTTCTTATTCTTGATGATGTTGACAAATTAGAGCAATTGAAATCCTTAGCTGGAGAGCATGGCCGGCCTGGGTCCTAAAAGTAGAATCATTATCATAACAACTAGAGATCGACATTTGTCAAGAAGCATAAAGTGATGTGCTTATAAAGTTACGGAGTTAGATCCCCAAGGAATCATTTCAACTTTTTTGCGCATGCTTTTTAACCAATTGTGAAAAGGATTTTGTTAGCCTTTCAAATGACGTGGTAAATTACGTGAATGGCCTACCATTAGCTCTTTCGTTTTAGGCTCTTTCTTTTAATAAAAGTAAGGATCAAGTACATTACACAAACTAAAAAGCAACCCAATATAGAAACCAAAATGTTCAAGATAAGCATGGCGACTGTGATATGAGAACAAGAGACATTTCTGATATAGCCCGCTTCAATGGATGGAATGAAAATGATGTAATAAGACTTATAGAGAATGTAAAGGATTGATATATCAGCTTCATGACAAGAGCCCTCATAACTCGGTAATACCATAAGGATGCATGATTCGCACAAGAAACGGGAGAGAAATTGCTCGAAGACAAAGAGCCCGGGAATGGAGCATTGTGGGACCTCAAGATATTTCAGATGAGGAAAAAACTAAGAAAGAGCCAAATGCATAAACTTAGTTTGATCTCACGTATTTTTTTCTTTTAATTCAAGTGGCTATATCTTATAATTTTGCTAAGGTTCTATATACATTGGCTAGCTATCTCTTTATCTACTCTTGATATCAGTAGGACAAAGTTTACTGAAGGGATATTTCTAGACTTGTCTAAACTAACAACAGACATGGAATTTACCACTAAAGCTTTTAAAAGGATGAAGAGGCTTCACTATTCAAAGTTTATCGAGTTGCGGGTTTTACTAATTTTGCATGAAGGGAGTATCGAAGCCTGCTCCTAAGGACTTTGAATTTCTTCGTATGATTTTAAGATATCTTCATCAGCGATACCCTCGGGAATCCTTACCTCAAATTTTGACGGAGAGAACCTCTGAACTCAACTTGAAGAAAAGCAAGATAAAATACCTTTAAGTAATGGGAAAAGGTCGTATTGATATTTAGTTATATTGTGTCTTCTTTTCTATTATCGATATTCAAGTTCATGAATACTTATTTACTAAAATAAATGATTAATTTTTGTTATAGCCTCGTGAAAAGCTACAAAAGTAAATTTGTCATCTCTCACCAAATACCACCTACATGCCATGCTCCTCCAATATGCCAAATTCAAGAAATTGAATATTGAATTCAGGAAGTTTAGAAAAGGTTGATCAATCAATCGTCATTTCTAAACAATCTTACTTCATTGATTCGAAGTGGTGCAAAAAGATCGAGGAGCTGCCAAGAACCATTCAAGGCTTGGTCGCTTCAAAATCTTAGTTTAAAAGGTCAGAAAATTTAAGAAGTCTTCCAGCAACATTTGCAGATTGAAATCCTAAAATATCTCAATCTTTCGCCTAATGTTCAAAGTTGAAAACATCTTAAATCAATGAGAATATGGAATGTTTAAAGATGCTTGATTTTAGTCTAACAAGCATAGAAGATATTCCAGAGTCAATTGAATATCTAAGAAATCTCAATTCTTTGTTTTTGGATTCGTGCACAAAATTGAGGAGTCTTTCGAAGAACATTTCTAGGTTGAAATACCTTAAAGTACTTGATCTCTCTAATTGTTTCAGCTTGGAGTCTTTTCCAGAGATTGCAGAGTGTATGGAATGCTTAGAAGAGCTTAAATTAGATGGAGCGGGTATAAAAGAGCTTCCATCATCGACAAGTTTCTAAATCATCTCTTCGATATATAGCATCAAGGGTGTAAAAATTTGAGAAGTCTTCCGAGCAAAGATTTGGTCGCCTGAAATCCATTGAGGGCTTGATCTCTCCATTGCTTAAGCTTCTCGAGTCGCTTCTAAATCACGAGGATATGGAATGCTTAAGACTTGATTTAAATAGAACATCTATAAATGATTTCACTTATTCGACGTTTATGGGTGCGAAACTCGAAAGGCCTTCCAAGCGCATTTGTAGGTTAAGATCCCTTCAATATCTATCTCTAAAATAGTTTGCTCAAATGAGTCTTTTTTAAATTATGTAGGATATGAAAATGCTTGAAAAACTCGATTTAAGAAGAACTGTATAAAAGAGCTTCCATCACAATTGAAAGATCGAGGAGTCTTACTTCTTTGTGGTCGAGCGACCGTGGAAAACTTTCGAGGAGTCTTCCAAGCAAGATTCAGAGGTCGAGATCCCTTCAATATCTATCTCTAAATGGTTGTTCAAAGTCGAGTCTTTTCCGTAAA
Source organism: Tetrastigma voinierianum (assembly GCA_016808115.1). Lineage (NCBI taxonomy): Eukaryota > Viridiplantae > Streptophyta > Magnoliopsida > Vitales > Vitaceae > Tetrastigma > Tetrastigma voinierianum. Next base: position 30,984 of record JAEQBH010008542.1, read on the forward strand.
TCATGTAGGATATGAAATGCTCGAAAGAACTCATTTAAGAAGAACCCGCATAAAAAGAGCTTCCATCGGCCAATTGAAAGATCGAGGAGTCTTCCTTCTTGTTGTCGAAAGGATCGTGGAAACTTCGAGGAGTCTTCCAAGCAGCATTTGTAGGTTGAGATCCCTTCAATATCTATCTCAAAATGGTTGTTCAAAGTCGAGTCTTTTCCGAAATCATGTGAGGATATGAAATGCTTGAAAGAACTCGATTTAAGGCAAAGTAGAATCCGTATAAAAGAGCTTCCATCACAATCGTAAAGATCGAGGAGTCTTCCTTTGTTCTCGAAATGATCAGAAAACTCGAGAGTCTTCCAAGCAGCATTTGTAGGTTGAAATACTCTACCCTTTCTCTAAATGGTTGTTCAAAGTCGAGTCTTTTCCGTAAATCATGTGTGAGGATATGAAATGCTCGAAAAACTCGATTTAAGAAGAACTAGTATAAAAGAGCTTCCATCACAATTGGAAAGATCGAGGAGTCTTACTTTGTTGTCGAGCCAATGTGAAACTCGAGGAGTCTTCCAAGCAAAGATTTGTAGTTGAAATACCTTTCATCTCTTTTCTAAAATGGTCGTTTCAAAGCTGAGTCTTTTCCGAAATCATGAGGATACGAATGCTTCGAAAACTCGATTTAAGAAGAACTAGTATAAAAGAGAGCCTATTGTCAATTGAAAGATCGAGGAGTCTTACTTCTTTGGTGTTGAGCCACCTGCGGAAATCCTCGAGGAGTCTTCCAAGTAGCATTGCTGAACTTTGTAATCTGGAGATCCTTAATATCAGTCATTGCAAGATGCTTGAACAAATTCCAGAGCTTCCATCAAGGCTAACAATATTAGATATACATGATTGCCCAAGCCTTGGAACTTTATCAAATAATCCATCAACTCTTCCTTCCGGTCTTCTCCTTGAATGGCTCAAGAAAGTTGAGGTACAATTTTTGTCTAAATTTTTTTTTTCTCTTAAAATTACAATAATACTTGTCAAATAAATGATATTTGTTTAAATTTCCTATTTTCTTTGCAATTAATCAGCAGTAATTCTAATTTACTTTATTTGTTAAGCTGACCCATCTCTACATCTTCATCTGTAAACCATGATTTTTTTTTCACAATATATACTCAGGAAAACACACATTTACATGTCCCGCCATCAGGCGCCTTAGAGAGCATCCGCTGTATCGCTATCAATGGAATCAATGGAGAATGATTAATCTAGAAGTATTGAATTCCAATGGGTGGGTGCAACATCAGATACTGGAACGAAATAAGCAATAGAGCTTCCCATGAATCGTATCAAGATGACCACTTCCTTGATTTGATTTTTCCGTTTCATCAATCAAGATCATATAGGAATTTAGCTCTTAGATTTGGTATTTGGTGAACGACGCTCATTTCTACTGTAAGTCTTTTTCTATTCTGCATGCCAATGGGAGCATGTAGAACTATTAGCATCGCTGTTATGCTATCCTAAGATTGCTATTCCCGACAAGTACCACCGTAATCAATATGTGCTCTTTTAAGGCCGAGGCAACCACTTCAAATTCAATTGTTACTGGATTCATCTTATATACTCAAGATCATGAAAGGAACCATAGTCATTAGGAGTTTCCCGAGACCTAAGATGGATGAAGACAACCATATGTCGTCATTTAATCTTGAGTATTCCGTGAGAACACATCAACATCACACATCTTAAGAGAAGGCGGACGATGTAGAACATAACAACCGCTGCAGGAGCCACACTTATAAAAAGATATTTGAGAGAATCTAACACCGATCTCAAGCTTTAAACTCAATCACCAAACACATCCACTAGGTACATCAATTAAACTTTGTTTATTATATTCAATCAATACCTCTATCTTCAGCTTGTTCATATTTAATTAGCTATAATATATGTGGCCTTTGTGGCACTCTATATTATAATATCCTTACGTTAGAATATAATTCAAAATTGTAAAATTAATAAAGTAGTTTAAGAAAATTAAAAATGATACAACTCGCATACTTTCTTAATTTATTCAAAGTAGAAAATATTTTTGATATTTAAAATGTTACAAGAATTTATTGATTATGCTTTTCTTTCGTTTGGAATTTCTATATAAACACTACTAATTTCTAAAATTAAATGAACATATTTGAGATGCAAAATCTACACCACCTAAGAAAATAATTATTCATCATAGCAAAATTGTTTTGTTCTTTCATATGTACAAAGTTTCCAATAATGAGGAATAATAAAAGTTTTCACTTTATTTTAGTATTCCACTTGTTTAATTTAGTACTTGACTCCATATATTTTTTTGTTAAAGAGCCTAATTCTAATTATTATATACATATCATTGCCTTCCCATGTAAAGAAATCACGAAGATTCCAAAATTACCTAAATAGCTCGACTACTAGATTTTAACATAGCTCATTTAAAGATACTCTTATGTCTTAACTACAGATACTTATCTTTGTCTTCTTCATATTACCTAGGCTATGTTTGGTTTCAAGAAATGCTATATGGAAAATCAATAGAAAAGAAAATGTAGAGGAAAAGTTGAAGTAAAGAAAAAGAAGAAAATTAAAATATAGGTAAATCTCACATATTATTTTCTTTCTACTTACTAAATAATTTATTTATTTTTAACTCATCAATATAAAGATTAAATAATTTAAAATTTTGTAAGTTTTGGCAATTTTATTTATATGTGATTTTCTTTAAAAATTTTCATTAGACAACCAAACATGAGAAAATCATTTTTCATAGCATTTTTTACTTTCTGAGAACCAAATACAACCCAAAAAACCTCAGCTACTACAATCAAATAGCTCATATAATTGGGATTGCATGCAATGAAGGTCAGCTTAACTCTATGCTGGAAACATCTGAGTCATAACTATTTAGTCTTTTTTATCAGGCCACGTGTAAGATCCATGTCCACCAACTCATAAAACCCTCGTTTGTTTATCACGATTTTAAAGCCAATTAGTTTGGCCTTCCTTTGTCTTCATATATGCTTTCAATCTTCAATAACAAGAAGCTTCTCGGGGATTCTCGCTTAAAGCCAGTCACATTGCCTGATGAAGCAAAATAAGTTACATAGAAGATTTATCCTATCGACATAATCATATCCTACGATAAAAATTTTTTTTGGGGGGTTTTCTTCTTTTTCTCACTTAAGTTATTAAGGAATCAAAGAGCTAAATCCTCAACTTGATTTTTGAATGAAGCATTCATGTGGTAAGAATACATTTGACAAAATAAGGAAACTATAATTTGTCTAGAAACTTGCTAACTGTAGACAAAGTTTCTTTTTTCTCTTGTGCCTTTAGATTGATGGTAGGCTAACATGCATTCTTAAATTACAAGAGAATATCTGTCTTAGTTAATGGGGTTGCTCCCAATTCAGTGACAATTCAGTTGGACAAATCAAGAGAATATCTAAGTGGATTTTTCATTTTCTTTTCTTGATTGCCTAATCTTATTATAATGTAGCTTAGGCATTAAAACTACATAATTTTTTTGTTATTATTTTGGATTTTTGATCATTATTATCTCTTGCTATTGAATACTAGTCATCACTGTGTTTGAATTTTCTAGGTTTTTACTCGTTGATGTTCAATTTCTTTCCATCATTTTCCGCATTTCGACTAGTGAAACTATTTGAACATTCTCTAAATCTCGGGCCTGCACTTCTTCATGTCAGCGGATAGGCCGACGTAAAAGCCACTATTAGTATCAAAAGACTCGGGATGATCTTTCCAACTAAGGTGGTTATATGTCGCTTGATGATCTTTGTTTTTCATGTTCTTAATGTCTCCTCGAAATTTTTGTGGGGGATAATTTTCGCAGCATCCAACATTTTCCCAAAGAAGAAATAGGTGAGCCCGTCGAGAAGAGAATTGGTGCAACATATGGAGATTATGAATATCTTAATGATCTTTCATGGATTCTGTGCTTAGGAATTGTCTACCGTACCGAGGTTTGAGCAATAAAATTTCGTAGATGAATCAAGTATACCGGATCAAGACTCAACAAATTATGTGTACTATAAAGAAATAATAATAGAATTTGTTTCATTTCGTTGATATGCTTTAAAATGTTATTCAAATTCCACGTATCAAATGATCTATTTAGCATGTGGCTCAAGATACCGTGATAAAAATTAGTTCAAGAAATAATACCTTTAGATTACCATCCTTAAATCTACAATAGCTAATTATCTAACTAGGGTCAGAATTTACATCATGATTTGTTCCGCCTATGTTTTCAATCGGTTCATCTACCTTTTCTATCCACTACATATGTTAGTCTTGCTAATACAAATAGGGAAAATACCTTAAACACTTTGAAGTCTGAACTTGTGCTCAAAATATTCAAAGCAAGGCAGTTGTAAGTTTCTTTTTTCAAAGATTATCATTATTAATTATTTTACGATGTTGCTTCCCATTATCTTTTCCTACTTGTTGATCTACCATGATCCCATGGCACCAAGTGCAAAATGCAGCTAAATTGAGAAATTACAAGATGAGTTTCGTTTTCATGGGATATGCTAGTGTCTATTGAGGAAATTTAGGTACTATAAGTGAATATACATTTTTCCTCTTATCTATTAATTTTAGGAGTTGAATACATTTTTCCTTTTCTTTTTCCTAGATTCTCAAGCATAAAATTTCTTTGCTTGAGGAGAGTTATGCCGCAACTACAAGTGACCACGTCTTCCCGCAACTATGAACCATTATATAATAAAAAAATTGCTCTTGCCTGAACCCTTCCCACGCCTTGTTTGTATTTTTGATTTATGTATGTTTCTTTCCTCTTATCTCTCTACTTCCCATTTCATTTCATTTGCTTTCGATTTTTGCCGCCATTTTTTTACCTCTACTGTGTTACGTGAGGTCTTATTAGGTTTCTTCTTTATCCCAAGTGCTCCTTCGTACTACATCACGCCACAAGTTTTTGGATTTGTTTCTTATTAGGGTTTTAGTTTCGGGCCAAGTGGGCGCCACATAAGACCGGTTGGTTACTCTTCTCTCTTTGTCTTCTGTCAACAACGATATCTCTGTGTATATCGATCTAAGGTCAAGGAATTGCAGAGGCTGACAAAGCTACGAATCGTGAAATAATATGATCGAGATTTTCAAATTTGAGATTAATATCCTACATGTCGTATGAAGGTTTGATTTGATTTGAAAATATCGCAATTCACATCCCCTCTTTATTCTTATTATTATTTTTGTGACTCACAGAAGATGCCTATTTGTTGTTCTTCTTGTAATTTTCGCTTTCTCCATGTTCTCACATAGTTTTTTTTTTTTTCCTCAAATTTTTACGGGATGAGCCTTGACACCGCTCACTTCAATTCACAATTAGTTTGTTTTGTATTTATAAAGGCATGTGGATCGACCGTAGTAATTTCACTTTGTCTTCAGATCTAGGTATACTTATGATTCCCTTCGATACTGCTTTTCAAGTAAGAATACGTAGATATGGTCTTCTTAGTCTGTCCTTGCTTTTGGTATCCGTGGCAAGAGAAAATGTTTCCATGCTTGAGGATTTTATGGTTTTCTTAGGTTTGCCAACATGGTTATCATGCTTGCTTTTTTATGGTATTCTTATGCTTGAGATTGACTTTCTGTATAGTAAGTAGCAAAACACAGAAGAAATGAGTTCATAAAAGCATAGTCGATTGGTGGCAACAATGACAATCACTCCATGTCTTAGTGAATCCATCCATTGTGAACCAACCTGTTCAAGTTTGCTCTCTCATCATTTCCACCAATCCAAGTCTTCTCCGCCTTCCAACAAAGATCTATCTCATCAATAAAGACCAATCATGGGGAATTTTGTTTCGCCTCGTTGAATATGTCCCTCACTCAAGTCCCCACCCCAACAAACATCTCAATGAATTCTGACCCCGACAGAGAAAAGAAAGGACCCCCCGTCTCCTGAAGTAATCGCTCGCCAAAGAATGTCTTCCGTCCTCGATGGCCCTACTAGAGAACTCCCTTAGGAATTCTCGCGACCAACTACATTTGTTGTTTTTCAGAAGATGAAACCTTACTAAGAGGCAAATATTTTCTAAATTTATATATTTCATTCTATCTAGATGTTTTTCTAGCACATTACTTCAAAACCAATGGAGTAAACCGATCAGATTCAAGTCAAAGGTGAGCGAATAACTTCCCTTTTTCTTCCCATCTACTATTTAACTTGGGAATTAGCCATTTCCTTTGAGTGTGATGATACTGTTACATGCTGGACAGAAATAAAATAATATTGTTATAAGGCATTGAAATGGCAATGGAAATGTCACTAAGAAATCTCTTGAATCTCCAAGAGGCTCATACTCGTATGCACATGGATTGCAATTGCCCTAAAGAAATGGTTGTATCTACCATATATTCCTTGTTCTGTAATTGTCTGCGAGCACTTCTTGCATGCAATCCTTACAAATACGTTATTGCATGCATCCATTTGCTAGCTCATGTAATTTTTCTCGCTTTCATTATTATTTTTCTATTTTTAATGAAGCCACTTCATTATTTCAATTAGAGGAGCAGCTGCTGTGAATCTCAAGGTAGGAGAGAAGCCCCAGATGTTTATTCAGAAATTGCTACCAGGTTAGTCATTGTCTATGACAAATTTTCATTTTTTATGCCTTCCTTTTCTGGAAAAGTATGACGGGGTGCTATGAAACTTTGTATGCTTTTTTCATGCTTTATGAACAACTGCTTATTGTTCTACGCCCTAAAAAATTGCGAGCCCGACCTCGTGGCCACACTCGAGACTTTTTGGAGCTTATTTCCTTGAAGGCTATTGACATATATGGTCTCCTTATTGGTTTACAATTTACTCTTTTCATAAATAAAAAATCGTATGTGACATTTCTCTTTTCTCTTATCATTATCTAATTGGCTCTCAAAATTTTTTAAACTTTTATTTTAAATCAAGCCAGTTCCCCCACCCCCTATCTCTCCTCCATCTTCATCTTCAACAACTATGACACCGCTCCGTCTCCCTCCTCTCTCTCCTCCTCCCTTCACTTTCGAGGCTCGCAACAATGGGGAAATGGGGCATGTCATGAAAAAGATCCGTTGTACGCTTATATCGGGTTCGATCTTTCTACATTGATCGTCTACAACAAGTACATATCGGAGCTTTGTACTCGCTTTCAATGGAGTTGACTTGTGGATGATTCTTATTCAACCTATGTACTCGTTTTCACTATTGTTCCAACATAACAATGCAAGGTTATTTTGAAAAATCAAGAGTGTTTATTAATCCCAAAAATAATTTATCAATAAAAATCTCAATAAAAGTTAGGTTTATTCTCATACTCCCAAGGTGGGACTAATTAAGGGAGATATGTGAAAGTTAAAATTATTTATGTCAATTATTCCTTTAAATAAATGGTTTTAGTATCTCGAATATGTTGGTGAAATAGTTGCTTTTCTAAATTAATTAATGGTTTCAAGTACTCTAATCTATTTTAAAATATAATTATATTATGTGATATAATTCACGACGTGATATTATTTGAAGTCGTGATTTCGTGTGGGGGCTGATTCGATAAAAAAATGGTTTCAATATTTGGAAAATCAGAGATAATAAAAATTGAAGACTAGTGAGTCTTCGGTTGAAAAGAATAATGGAATAAACGACAAAAAAAATTCACAAATAAATTCTCGTAGAGGGAAAACATCTGTTGTTGACTTTGATTTTTGGTTTTATTTTTTATTTTCAATTTTTTTATATTTACCTTTTTATTTTTATTATATTAAAAATAATATATTTCATAAAAAATTAAAATATAATGATTTTTTTATAAAATTATTTATTAAAAATATCTCTAATTATTATTATTATTATTTTATATTAAGGTATAAAATAAAATAATAAATATTTTTAAAATATAATAAAGGCAGGATGAGAGTAGCAATACTTGAACCTGTCCCGAACTCGCTCCCGACGGAGCAAAATAAATCAAATCCGCTAAAAACCTTATTACAGTTAAATCAAATCCGTTCGAATGGATAAGGTGAGAATCCAAAATAATTCGCCCTATTATCATTTCTATTTACTATCAAATATTAAAAAAATAAATAATTTAATACTTAATGCTATTAAATACTATTTAATATTAAATTAAAAATCTATTCAACGCTTATTAAAAAACAAACCCACCTTCCTAGGTCTTGAGAGTCGAATTGAATATCGGGAATAAAAATGATGCAAAAAAGCCCACAAGAATACAAGAGAGAGAAAAAGTTATCATTGACTCGATTACCACCATCCACGATCCATCTTCCCTTAAAACTAATTTATGATTCGTCATCCATTGAGATTCGAATCCTTCTTTCTTGTTGTTCTTCGTTGTAAACTTTTCATCGACTCGTAAAGAGATCAATCAAGATCCGGTAATGGCTTCCGCAAGCCTCGAAATGGTGTCAGATTCTTCTAATTTAACTCCCAAATGGAGTTACGACAAAGTTCTTGAGCTTGTAGGTACGCATATCGCTACAATTTCATTTGGACACCAGACAATCATTGTTCAAAGAGGCATCAAAACTTTCAGAGATGATGATAATCTTTACAGAGGAGAAGAGATTTCCGTGAACCTTCTACAAGCCGATCAAGAACCAAGATCTTCAATTGTTATTTTCTCAAAACTTTATGCCGATTCAAGGTGGTGTTTAGAGGAGCTTGCAAAGATTATGGAGTGCAAACGAGAATTGGGAATTTTAGTGTTTCCAATTTTCTACAATGTGGATCCATCGATGTACCTAAACAAATCAGAGAGGTTTGAGAATCGTCTCACAAATATGAAGAACATCGAAGGATAAGGTACAGCGTGGAGGGCCGATCGAAGGAAGAAATCTTTCCTGAATGGCATCTAAATTGAATCTTATAATTATAATTATAATCATGAACAAATTAAATGCTCCTCTCATAAAAAAATCAGAGTACTCGATGATAACTTCAATCATCGCTCTGCTTGTAACTTTATAATCAATCAATGACCGGCCGATGAGCATTCGCTTTAGTTCTTAGAAATTAAGCCTTGCGACCGCACAAACACGTGGGAAGGCTAACTTTGGGGATCATGGTTTGATTCACAAATTTACTATATTTCCCAAATTTTAAGGAAAACTAATTAGGTTATGCATCAAGAACCGCAAAGAAACTCATTTTGATTTCAAATGTAAATGTTTCATCAACAAACTGGAAAATACAATATCAAACTTAGATTAGGAAGCTTGGAATGTGAATGGCAAATTTCTGACATGGTAAATCAGAGTCTCCGCCTAATCTCATGAGATGGAATAACTATCATGAAAGGGCGCAGTATTCTGAGGTAACTTTAATACGAACCTTCCAAAAAATTGAATAGAAAAGCCAACAAAAATCATATATTATTCATTTTTATTTCCAATTTCCTATGCTTTCATGTATATGCTTGTGGTACAAATTCAATGGTACTAGGTAAGTAAATTTAATGAATATGGTATGATCTATTTACATTACATTCTATATGCCCCTGACTCAGTTGTATAGATAAAATTAAAGCTATGAAATTCACTTCATATTTATTATTATTATTGTTAGTGTTCTTTTTGCAACTTATTAGAGCTTCACCATTAATGTTTTTTTTTTTTTTTTGTAATCGGGTAGGTATGAGTCAACTCATATTAAGCAAATTATTGATCATATCACCAAAAGATCGAGTCCTAAACTCGCGCTGAGGAGCTCATAGCTTGGAATGGATTTTCGCTTGAAAGAACTAAAGTCATCAAGTAAAGATTCATTTAGATGACATTCGCATGGTCGGGATTTATGGATTCGTGGACTGAAACCACAACCGCCGAAGGTGGTATATAATGATATTCTTTGTCAATTCGATGGTGGTTGTTTTCTTGAAGATGCTGCGCAGATCAAGATGTGATAAAGATAGACTTCAATTACTCCAAGAACTTCTTCGCGGGTATTTTTGTGGATCCAAATGTAGAATCGACATTAATGAGGGAATCACTATGATAAAGCTAAGACTTGATCAAAAGGGTTTTTGTCGTTATTGATGATGTAGACAATTCGATCAAGTAAAATCATCGTTAACTCGTTGTAAATGGTTTGGTCTGGGAAGTAGAATCATCTTAACTACTAGAGACAAACATTTGCTAGATGTGTATGGAGTGGACGAATCATATGAGGTTAAGGTGTTATCCAATGAAGAAGCTTTTCAACTCTTTAGTCGACATGCTTTTAGACAGAACACACCTAAAGAAGACTTTGTAGATATGTCAAAATGCATGGTAAATTATGTGCAAGGCCTTCCTCTGGCTATTAAAGTTAGCTCTTTTCCTTTATGGCATGGCAATATGAATGGAAACTCCGCTTTGGGTAAATTGACCAAAGAGGACCAGAAATTGAAAGCGTGCTTAAGATATGTTATGTGATGGACTTGGATGATAATTTAAAAGAAATATTGCTTGATATTGTATGCTTTTTTAAAGGAGCGTAAAAGATTTTCGTGGTTAAGAATATTAAGAGCGCCTCTATGCGTAAATTGGAGTGAGGGTTCTTTTTAAGCATCGCATATCTCATATCCATTTCAAATAATATGATAAGCATGTACGATTTGATACAACAATCGGGTCGACAAATTTGTTCGTAAAAATCTCTCAAAGACTCCTGAAGCAAACGGAGCGTATCAGGATCCAAATGATATTCGTCATGCATTTTTGGGGGAAAAGGTACGAATCAAATTTATGGAATTTAACTACTCTTAAGCTATAAGCGTAAAGATCAATTATGTCAGCCTTCAATAATAATACTTTTCTTCATTCTGTCACATGTATATGTAATTTTAGTCAGGACTTACATTTCTTTTTCTTTTCTTATTTTTCAGGGAAGCAAAAATGTTGAAGTCATATCTTGTGATTTATCCAGATCCAAAGAAATACAATGCCATACGTGTCTCTGGCTAAAGATGAAGAAACTTTTGATTGCTTAAACTCCATCTGGGAGTGATCATTGTGGTGAAGTGGTGTTTCAGACCTAACTTTGAGTTTCCTTCCTCAAGAATTAAGATATTCATCGGGGAAGGGCAATCTTGGAAAACCCTGCCATCAAATTTCCAGGGAGATAATCTTGCTGAACTTCATTTGAGCAATAGCAACATAAAACAACTTTGGAAAAAGAGAAAGGTATCATTATGATTTAGTTTTTTTTTTTTTCCATTACATTATTTTGAAAATTGATGAAATTTTATTTATTAAAAAAAAAACTTCCTTTTGTTACAGGGTTTTGAAAACTTAAAGGTCATCGATCTATTACTCAAAATACCACCAAAAATGTCAAATTTCTTACATACCAAGTGTGTATAGACCGACCAAGGTCATAAGCTCATGCAAACTTCCTTCATCTATTTGGCGCCTCAAACTGGCTAACTTACTTTGAATTTAGGAGGATGTGAGAATCTTCAAAGTTTGCTGAAGTGGAATGAAGTCAATCTCCTTGAAGTTCTTTATTCAATGATTGCCAAAACCTAGGGAAGGGAATCTTCCCAGTTCCATGAGAATTTGAGCATTTAAGGAGCTTTATTTACGTAGGAGTGGGATTGAAGAACTACTAAGCAAAGATTGGGTCATCGACATCTTTGAAATTCCTGACTTCAGTGTTCAAACTCATGAAATTTCGAGATCCATGGAAATATGAAAAGTTCCGAGAGCTTTTGTTATGGGACTGCATTAAAGAACTACTCAAGAAAGATCGGGCATTTGCCATCTCGAAATTCCCGATTGGTCAGAGTGTTTAAACTTTGAGAAATTCCCTGAAATATATGGGAATATGAAATTTTTTAGGGAGCTCCATTTAAATGGGACTAGAATTAAAGAACTACTCCGCCAAGACGGGTCCTTCGAATCTCTCGAGATTCTTTCGACTTCGTAGTGTTCAAATTTCGAGAAATTTCCGTACATTCAAGTAATATGGAACATTTAAGAAAGCTATATTTATCAAGCAATGGCATTAAAGAACTCCTGTAAATATCGGGTATTTGGAACTTCTCGACACTCTCGATCTCTCATCTTGCAAAAAGTTTGATAATTGGAATCCAAGGGAATTTTGAAACATTTAAAGGAGCTTTCTTTAGATAAGACTTTTTATCAAGGAACTTCCAAACAAGATTCGGGTCCTCGAGGCTCTCAAACTCTTTCCCTCCGTACGCCTCCACTTCGAGAAGTTTCCCGAGATCCAAAGTAATATGGCTCGGCCATTGATCTCTGGAAGCTGTATGAGACCGCAGATACAGACCGTTTCGTCAGAGCAGTCATCTCACCGACTTGCAAGCTTAAACTGAAAATTGCAAAAATTCGAGGAGCTCTGGCAAAGCATTTGTATGCTGAAATCCCTCAAACACCTCTCTCTCATTCGCTGTTCAAATCTAGAGGCTTTTCCAGAGATCATGGAGGATATGGAACATTTAAGAGGCCTTGAGTTACAAGAAACAGCAATAACTAAGCTACCATCTTCAATTAAACATCTAAGAGGGCTCCAATGGTTAAAATTGATCAATTGTTGCAACCTTGAGACTCTTCCTGATGGCATCGGTAATTTGACATGTCTTACTACTCTTGTTGTTTGTAACAGTTCAAAGCTCCACAACTTGCCCAATAGTCTTAGAAGCCTACAATGTTGCTTAAGAACAATGGATCTAAGCGGTTGCAATTTGATCGAAGGAGAAATTCCTAGTGACTTATGGTGCCTATCCTCATCAATTTTTAGTGAGCTTAAAAATCATATCTGCTCAAAATCTTCCGAATCATTCAATCCTTTTTTCTCGCCGACAACTCTTCGCATGAATCATTGCCTAATGCTTGAAGAAATTCCTGAGCTTCCATCGAGTCTAAGAAGGATAGAGGCATACGGTTGTCCACGTCTGGAAAATTTATCAAGTCCAACACATGTGCTCGTCTTCTTCTCAATCGCTTCAAATCATTAATCTGCATGAATTTATCCTCGCTATGTTTCAGGTAGAATTTATGACTCGAGATAAAGTTGTTCCCCATGGACTTGTATGATTTAGGAGGTAATAATGATTTAATTCTACATGCCACTGTTGCTACTATTTGGCAGCTATTATATACATACTTTTGTGAGCTTCCTTTCGCACTTCATACTTGACTGATTGCTTTTCTGCTTTCTTTATGTTAATATAGGTACGTAATTTAGATGACATTTTCGGGCGTAATGATGACTTGAATTCATTTAAGCAATGTGATATTGATCTCACTACAACAAGTATGGAAATTTAGATGAGGAAGAAGATTTATGGTGAAATTCAAATGGGAAAGATGACCTATCGGGAAAATTGATGTTTTTATTCCAGAAGTATGGAATACCGTGAGTGGGTAAGTCATCTAATATAGGATCAAGTAAGAATAGCCGCTAATGAATCGAACGAAGATAGCAACTGGGATTTGCTTTATTCTTCCTTACCTTCTTCATATGATGATGATGACGATGAATCGTGAATAGATCTCGTCATTACTCAAGAATGTAAATCGACGATATCCCATGGCAAACTAACTAAATGGGGAATAGCATATTCCTCGATCCCTTCCCCGTGATGCCTATCGGATTAATTCCACTTGTCCGTCATCGTATCCAAGACGAGGGTCATCTACTCCCCGACCGCTTATCATCTCGAGATCATTTTCGATCAGAAGAACTTCAAGGCCTCACCTTGATACTCCATTTTGTTTCTCACAATGTGGGAAAAATGCAGCCTTTAAAGTGGAAAAGTCAGTGGATACACTTTATATATGCCCATGAAAAAATCTTCACCGTAATCGTAACTTAACCACAGAAATTTCACGCAGCGAGAGAAAAGACTAGTCCAAGCCGCATATTAGCGCACGATGGCCCACAACATAAAAGATCAAGACATCTCTAATTTTTCTCCCTGCATCAAGGTATGTCCATAGTTATTTGAGGCTCAAGGCACACCGATGAGCAAAAGGCGCAAGACGCACTTGAAGTGCATTATATATCAAATTTATATTTTATGATTTTTATGATGGTTTCCTATTTTTACATGACTTTTTCGTAATTTTTTTACTATTTTAGTTGATTTTTTTATTTTTCTCCTCATCTATAGGGATTATATAAGAGTCGGGAGGTTATGACTTTTTTTTAAATAAACATGACAAAATGGTATTATGACAAATCTTGGAAATCTTGAAAATCAGGCATTTGGGGCCATCATCATTAGAGGCTTTGGTGCATTAGAGGCTTTTTTTTTAAAAACTCAAGGTACAACTCAAAATGACGTTGTTTTGGATAAGTTAAGTTAAAATAACTTATCCAAAATGATGTCATTTTGATATGTTTAAAAAGAAAAAAAAAAGAATATATATATATATATATATATATATATATATATATATATATATATATATATATATATATATATATATATATATATATATATATATATATATATATATATATATATATATATAAAAGGCCAAAAACGACGTTGTTTTAGTTCTATTACAAAAGATCTGTGGCTTCTTCACAAGCAAATTTCGATGGGCGGCAGTTAAGAAGAAAAAGGGAAAAAAAACCCGAAATGCTCGAGCGCATACCGCCGTCAGAGGGTGGCTGTTTGGATATACGCAATAGCACGCCTTTAATAACTATGGTAGAATCTTTCACTTCTTTTTTCATTTGGCTTATTTCGAACAATTCTAAAATTATTAAGTATAGTTGGTGAATGTTTTTAAAATTCTTCAATAAAATATTTGCAAAACAATTAAAAGGTTTTATTAAGAGTTTTTACTATTTTTCAATTCTTTTGAAAATATTGTTTAAACTTTGTTAATTTTTTAGATGAAATCGAACCCTTTTTATTCAGTTTTGTTGTTTAATTGCTTTATTATATATACAATTTATTCATAACTACAAGTAATAACTGCTTATTTTATTAATACTAGAGCAATTCATGAAATATACATTTTTCTTTTGTATATTTATTATAATCCACAATTTATTTTGAACTCTTAGCTACATTCTCTCGCATCATCCATAACTGAAGCCTCTGCTAAAAGATCTTGAAATTCCTATACTCTTTCATTTTATACCCATATTTCTTATTTAGTCATCAGATTAGAACGTAAATTTTAATGTTATATTTGTTATTTCGCTATTATAAAATAAAACAAACTTCTAAGCTTTTGTTAGCCTTCACCAAGGTATGTGCAATGTATATCTTTTTTCTTTTCTTTTTTCTTTAATTTAATTTTATTTAGTCAAGGTTAAAAGATTTTATTAGACCTGTGGGAAACAATTATCCAAACAATTATAAAATGATTACACTAAGAAACATGGAGTTTAACACTGTAATGTATAAACTGCCAATTCAAAATGTGTCTTTTGTACTTTATTTTTAACTTATTTATCGTTTTTTTTATTCGCTTTATTAATACAATATAATATTTTGTTCTTCACTAATTTAGTCTTCACTGACTCGAACCTTGACCCTTCTCTCTTTGCATGCATCATTTTTTAACCACTGAATAAGTCTTATTTGGCAACTTATTCCAAAAATCTTATGGGATTGAAGTTTTTTTAATAAGTATCTTTACCTATGCCAAGTTTTATCTTTGATTAAATTGTTGAATATAGAAAGAAAAAACCATTTTCCTATCAGGGTGTCAGATCGCATCTGCTTCGTAGACCAAAATTTTTATTTTAATTAATTTTTATCCTTCACAATTATTATATATTTCCCCGAAAGTCGTATGATCATCTTATCAAGGAAAAACACACAACAATAAGCATGGATCTATAATATGATTAAACATGCAACTGCATCTAAAATTCAATATTAAATAAAATTACTCTATGTAGATTTGCAGATCCGTCAACTAGACTTCTGGGGACAAAATTACCAACCAAGAATCTACACCGCGATCTACAAAGAACAAGACGCAACCAACGATCTACACCGGGCCCAATCTACAGACGGGCATCCGCGACCGTCCGATCTTCCAGATCTATCCTCGGGTGGTATGGATGTGGGCACAATGAATCACGTAGAACTCCGAATCTTAGAACACTTAGAGAAAACCAAAGAATGTGTGGGGCAAAATTCTTTCTTTCTCTGCCTCCTCGTGATTCTCAAAAAAATGTATATAAAAACTCAAAGAGAAACCTTAAACCCATTACATCAAGGAATAATCGCTCATATAATAAATTATAATATTATAAATAACTGCTCATATAATAAATTAAGTATTTATTATAATAACCTGCCTCATATAATAAATTATATTTATTATAAAAAAACCGTTCATATAATAATTATATTTATTATAAATTTATAATTTATACATATATTTGAGAATACTTGCTGACCTAAGAGCACATAATTGCTAACAATCTCCCACTCGCTTCAGTACAACTTCGAGCATAAGCCCAAAACCTTGTAACTCAACTTTGTGTTCTATACCCATTATCGATATGAGCTCCGCCCACTTCTCCCCGAGCCAGCCTCGGGGATCCAACCCGCCATTATTAATTAAGGCTCCTTATAATTGAAAAGCAATTATCTAATCCAGGCTACCTACCAGTGCTCCAGAGTTTAACTCCAAAATTAATAATATTGATATATATATTAATTCTCCATCAGAAATGAACATCGATAATTAATCGACATATTTTCGTCATCAATTAATTATTTTAATCTCTTGATTTGGGTCAGCTTTCAATGGATCGTAAATGACCGCTGACTTCATTACATCCAAGTACCGAAACATATCAAGAGGATATTTCATATAATTTTTCATTTTCGTTTATTTCATAAATACAATTAAACAATCACGCTCCTAAATCATCTAGGTATTGCCGCCAAAATAAAGTTCTGCCACATATCGACAATTCAAAGACCGAGCAATTATTCAATTACCTATTTAAAATAAACTCAGATCGAGAGAAAAATACAACAAATATCACTAGATTTAATTCCTTTCACGTAAATTTAACTTTAATTAAATCTTCGATCCTATCAATGCAACATAACTGCACTAATATTTTATAATAACTCAAGCATGCATTACCATAAAAATATTGCGCCTAAATAAAGCTACCCAACTTTATTCAATAACTGTGGATCTTATTCATTAATTATGAGAACTTATGACTATGTCTTCCATGGACGTGATCCATATGACCATATACTCTGATAATTAATCCGACCTTAATACGAAAAATACTAGTGTGCACAAGGTGAAATTAATAATTTACTGAAATTTTATTAACACGTTAAAAATAAATACAATAATTTTATTTGTCTGCACAAAAGCTCAAATAAAAACTCCCACTAGTCCCAAAATAAGTCCGCACTCCTAACACCCATAGAATCTACACATGTCTTTCAAAAACTCAACAGTGTAGCCTTGCGGAACGGGTCCGCTAGGCTTTCTCGACGCTATTTTGGTAACCATCAGGTCTCCTCGTCAATGATGTCTCATTAAGTGGTACTTCCTCTTCAATGTGTTTTTGTTTCAGATACTAATTCTTTGATCAGGTTACGCCCCACCGTTGTCACAAAGAAGGGTAATGGGCCGACCTGCACCGGTATCACCAAGATCCATAATGAACTTCTTCACCCACACACTTCTTACCGCCTGCATGAAGAACATATCTGGGCCTTCCGGTGGAATCGCACACACGCCCGTTTAATACTCCTCCAATGCATGTACCCACCATATAAGGTAAAAACATAACCGTAGGTATTTCGAAATAATATCCCTCGAAGTTCGAAGTCCTGCGGAAACCAATGGCTTAAACTCCTAACGGAACATACTAAAGATATAATCTCTTTGCTCTCCTGGGATACTTAAGTATATGCTTTATCGCAATCCAGTTGTTCTTCACCCGGATCGATTGATAACGGCTTACACCCCACACTCCGCATACGGTATATCCGGGTCCGGTACATAACATGGCATACATGAGACTACCTACACCGAGGCATAAGGTATCCTACTCATAATGCTCTTTCTCGCCTCAGGAGTTTTTGGTGATCGCCTCCCGTAAAGACGACCTATGTCTAAAGGTGCGATCCCCTTGGAATTTTCCATGTTAAACCCGACAAGAATTTTATCAATATAAGAGGCTCGAGATAAGCAAGCAATAACTTATTCTTCCTGCCTCGTATAAGTTTCATCTCCCAAGAATATAGTCAGTTTCTCCCAAGTCTTTCTTGTTATCAAATCGTTTATGCAACCAATCTTTTACACTCGACAACACTTGCCTGCCAAGCTTCCGACACAATATGTCTACGTAGCGACTAGAAAACCTACCTTCTCGTGCTTCGATTCTTTTGTAAACACAAGGTTCATCGTGGCTTTTCTCAAAACCAAAAGAAGTAATGGCTTGATCAAACCTGATGTTCCATGATCCGATGTTTCGCTTAAGTCCATAAATGGACCTTTTGCACTTCAGCGACACTATGTGTTCTTCGCTTTTAGCTTTGAACCCTTCCTGTCAGTCGCATGTAGATGTCCTCATTTAAATTGCCATTTAAAAGGTCAAGCTTGACATCCATCCGCCAAACTGTAATCGAGACTGGGGCCAGGCCTACAATAAAAGAATCCCGATAGATTTAAGCACATTAACGCTTAAAAGGTTTCCTTCATAATCTATCCCCTCTGGGGTACAAATTCGCCACCAATCTAGCTTGAAGGTTTCCATCTTCCCATCCGATCCTCTTTTCTCTTGTAAATCCACTTACACCCTATCGTTTTACTCCTTCGGTGCCTCTACAAGAGACTGCATCAATTGGAATACATAGATTCCATTTCTCACCTGGCCCATGGCTTTTTGGCCACCCCGTACATCCACATCTTCCAAAGGTTTCTTGTAATCGATGGGATCATCTCTGCATCACACAAGAATAACTTGGTAAGACTCGCTCTAGCAAGACATATCTCGCAGCTTCCGCCTTACTCTATCACTACGACGAAGCTCCACCGGTCGTGGTTCATTGTTCCGAGCCTCGTAAAGGTACTAGTTCCTCTCAGACCGGCTCTTCTCGGTTCTCGTTCCACATGCATCGATCTGCTCCACTGGTGTTCCACTCCGTGCTTGTTCACCTTCTTCAGTACATTTTCCCCTCTTGAACATGCATAGGAATCAAGTGGTATTGTGAGGCCAAGACACCGGTGGTTCGGGCTTTGTTCTCGAGTCGAGTCAAGCTCCTCAAGAATTATTTTACTGGTTTGAAATTGCTTATATAGTCTTCTCCAAAAAGTCAAGCAAGGAGTACTCACAATAACCTTTTTATCCGAAGGACTATAAAATAGTCCACCTCTCGCTCCTTTAGGTAGCCAACAAACATGCAAACCTCCGTACGCACTCCAACTTATTCGATCCTTTCTAAGACATGCGTGATAACTTCATATTCTGGATATGGTTTCTAAACTAGGTCATACTCTTTCCACACCTGGGTGTCTTAGGAACCGCTTGAAGGAACTAAATTCGTAAGATAGTATCATAGCTTTCTATGGCATATCCCTAAAACTATATGTGCAGAGATGAATAACTACATCGACCTCACCATATCCCGAAGAGTTCTATTTCTTCCTTTCCCAACCCACTACTGGGTGTTCCAGCCGATACTAGAAACTATCCCCTGAGTCAAGTAAGACTTAAACTCTCCGTATAGGTATTCACCACTCCTAGCCGTAATCAAGCTCTGATACGCGAGTCCCACTGCTTCGCCACCCTTTATACTCGAAATTTAGTGAAAAGTTTCGCACTTTTCGCGCATTAAAAATAATATATCCATATCTCGAGTAGTCATCCTAGCGTATAAAATACTCATACCCTCCTCTCGCTTTGACATTTATCAGTCCGCACACATCGCATGCACCAATTCCGCCGGCCTATTGCTACGTGGAGCATTCCTTTCAGCTTTAAAGGGCCTTTTGGTCATTTTACCTTCCAAAGAAGATTCACATACCGGTATAAGTCTGTTCAGGAAGTTAAGATCCCACTTTACCAAACCATGAATCCTATTAGATTAATATGACCTAATCGCAAATGCCAAAGGCACGCTTCATTTGAAACTTTCCCTTTCTCGCTAGGTGATCATGCTTATCAACAATTTCAGTAATTAAAACATCATGACATGTGACTTAAATAATAAACACCTCATCTATCAAATCACTGCATAAATAACTCTGGAGTTAATCTTATTAGGATAGTGAATTTTACCCACCGGTTAAACCTTGTTCAAATAAACAAACTAATGCAATTAAATTCCTTTAAAACTTTAATATAAACAATTACTAAACATAAAGTCCTATCATTATTGAAAATAATTTACTTGTCCTAATGCTTTAACGAGACATGTTCCATTTCCAAGCCTCTAAAAACCTCTCATGCTCGCTCCAACCAAGCTAGTTTGCGTCCTGAATCCACGCAAAGAGCAATGCATGGTTAGTGGCTCCGAATCAATGATCCATTTATCATTATAATTTCACTAAACAAGCTTCTAACCATACTTTAAATTACTCATACCTGCTTTTGGCAACTGGTGGGCAATTTCAGCCTGCTGACTCTTCCTGTCTCGCACTCAAGCACTTCCCGCTTTCTGGCCATAGCGGTGGTTTTGGTAACTCCGTGTACCGACCCTTCGCTTGTTCTTATTCTTTTCCCACCCTTAGGTTTCCTCAGCTTCGAAAGTAGAACCCTGGCCATATGAACACCGCCGATTCTTCCGAAAGCCCCTTCTAAGATTTCTGGGGTTCATGCATCAACTCGTAGGAGCAGATCCATCTTGTTCATATTATAATTAACTTTTAAACCGAGTAAAACGACGTGTGGATTCAAATATGAAATCAATTCTGGGACCTTTGCTCCATCTTCATCCCCAACATCAAATTGGACGAGATGACATCATTTTCGTACAATGATCCCTCACACTTCCCCCCGGGGCCATTCTAGTGTTCATTATAAATCTAACTCCAGCCCGCCTTAAAGAATCCTAAAGTTGATCGTGCAATATCTTATCGAGTCCGATCATTTCTCGCTCCACTCGAGATGATATCTGCCTCTTTTCAAATGACTAAGAATCGGTGTTAATTGCAAGAAATGAACCGATATATTTGCCTTGGCCCTGGCTTCATACTTTTCCGACTCGTCAGATGCAATGCATAAGTGCTCATTTGGCTTTGGTGTGGTTAGGACAACTTCTTTCGCTTTTTCAAAATCCGCACAATGTACAAAAGGGTTTTCCATTCACTATAATTATTTCCATCCATAGGCTTTTGACTCAAAAATCATCAAGTAAGTGTTAAATGATGCCATTTTCTCGAAAAAAATACACACTAGTATTAAAACGAATATCTTACAATAAACATAATCTTTAAAATTTAGTTAATCCCAAAAACTATTTTTGTTTATTGTAAACAATTATTTGGTTTCATTATAAACACTTACGCTGGGGCAAGATATTTATAACAAACTAAATTTTGATCATGAAAAACAGATTAGTATCCTAATTAAGTCAAGTTCCCAGAAAGATGGGAGTCACAAGCGTACTACTTAAATCCCACCTTCTGCATTTAACTTCTAGATAATACATAATCATTTCACTCTAATTGTTTCAAAACTGGGGTACTTAATAAAAATATCATAGCCTCGCTGAGTGGTAATAATTAAATTAAGTTTGAATGTTTTTAACCATTGTTTTAATTTCAAAATTATCTTAATATCCAAGATTGCCGACGCTGGTCGATCAATCTTATTAAAATTTTGAAATTTAATTGAGGTCTAATCCAATAAAACTAACCATGTTTATCCGCTGGGGCATCACATGATCATTTTATTATTACTCCATTAATGGAGCTCCTTTAGTTTAAATTAATTAAATTAATTAAAACCTTCACCATTCAATATTTTAAATATTAGATTTTCTAAAATTATTTCAAAAAATAAAATAATTTTTCCATAATAATTATTAAACTAGATAATAGAATCATAATAATTATTATGCACATGTAATTATCATTGATGCAAATTTATATGGCACCACTCTATTCTATAAGTGGCATGTTATCACAAAAACATGTTATAAGTTATTACAATTTAAAACCATTCACAAAGCATTAATTAAATAACCCTAATCCATGGTTTTCCTTAAAAATTAAAATCGGGCCTATTATTAAAATATCCTAAGGTTCTTTGGGCCCAATTATTTTAGTTTACAAAGGCATAAAGGCCCAAAACTAAAAATTAAAACCCTAAAAAACCCCTAACATGTACTAATTTGAAGGGTAGTAGGTCCCGGGCCGCCCACCAAATCAAAAACTCAGCCCAGTGGAAGAACCACCACTCTGACGACGAGCCACCGAAGTAGTCGCCAACGACCAAGACGCCCCCACGCCGCCAAAGACTATCACCGAGCGAGGACCTCACACGCCGCAGAAACTTCCACCGGCCGCTGGTAGCGCCGTGACGCACGCTTTCGCACCGGGCCGATCTCGGGTCCGACGCGCCCTCCTCCTCTAACGCTTCACTGCGGTCACGCTCGAGACGGTGTCCGCATCTTCTCCTATTTCCAAATAATGAAGGGTGTATGACACAGGATTTGAAATTTAAAATTACAAACTATTTTTAATTAAAAAAAAAATGTAAATAATAAATAAACCAGAAGGAAACCCGATCTATGACCACTTCCCTGCTACAAACCCAAAAAATTAATACAATCAAAAATCTACCATGGATCTAAAAAACCATTAAAATAATACATCCATTCATGAACAAAAATCATAAAATTAATGCATCTAATCATGCGATCTAACAACAAATAGAACCTAGGTGCCATATACTAAATCAACATCAAAATTACATGCATTATTGAATACCTAGATATTACATCTAATCATAGCATTGCTCGATACCAATCAAGGAAAAACACACAAATGGCATTGATCTAGCAATATGATTAAACATGCAATCGTATCTAAAATTCAATATTAAATAAATTACCTATGTAGATTTGCAAGATCCTCATTAACTAGATTCTCTAGACGTACCTAATTAACCAAAGAATCTATTAACTGGCCGATCTTACAAAGAATAAAGACGCAAACTAAACGATCTATTAATCATTCCAATCTACAGACAAGACCAGACCACCCGATCTTTCCAGATCTATCCTCGTGGGGTGGTATGGATGTGTGCGGGCACAATGAATCGTACGTAGAACCGAATCTTAGAACACTTAGAGAAAAACCAAAGAATAGAAAAATTCTTCTTTCTCGCTCTTCAGATTCTCAAAAAATGTATATAAAAACTCAAAGAGAAAACCTTAAAACCCATTACATCAAGGAATAATCGCTCATATAATAAATTATATTTATTATAAATAATCGTTTCATATAATAAATTATATTTATTATAATAACTGCTCATATAATAAATTATATTTATTATAAAAAAACTGCTCATATAATAAATTATATTTATTATAAATTTATAATTTATACATATATTTGAGAATACTAAGTGGGACCCAAGAGCACATAATTGCTAACACTTATAAGTTGAATTGGTTCAAGCATCAATCGACATACTTATTCGCTTTTTGTAATCGGTTTTATTTAGAAAGACGATGACAATCAATATTTATGATATGCTTACTAAACACGGGTCAAGATGGAGGGAACCGCCATGTGTCATAAAAACATGATGAATCGTAAACGCTCTATAGGAGTTGGAAGTAGTTGCTAGATTTGATGGTAAATGGAAATGGATTATTTCCTAAGGAATTTGTATTTCTCTCGAGTTGTTAAAAAATACACCCGGGTGATTTTATACCGCCGAGGTCCTGTCATGTGTCATCCTTTATTAGCTCTACCCACCATGATAAGGCTTTGTGTGGGTGGAGCACAGTTATCAAATCTGGTATGAGAGTGGAGTATACCAGAGTCCACGCGGGTGGTTGATCGGCGCTTCGCTAAGCTTCTGCTTATTCACAAGATCTGGGTCTTTACAACCCGTCTACTTCAATCAAAGCCAATAATGTGTCTAAGGAATGAAGCACCGATGTGCTATGGGTGGCAGCGTATGTATGCTCCATCAAAATGGGGTTTCGCTTAGGAACGAGACGTGCTGAA
Organism: Tetrastigma voinierianum; assembly: GCA_016808115.1. NCBI lineage: Eukaryota > Viridiplantae > Streptophyta > Magnoliopsida > Vitales > Vitaceae > Tetrastigma > Tetrastigma voinierianum. Next base: position 55,203 of record JAEQBH010008542.1, read on the forward strand.
GAATTGAATACCATTAAAAGACTTATCATTTGTGTTATAATATGTTTCAAATTCCTAATTTATATTAATTCATTTTTGTGGAAGAATATTTTATAGATAATTCCTAATGTTATATTATTGTAATATTAGGGTTTCCTTATATAATAAAGAAAATTTGAGAAAATATCATATAACTATTCGTAGTCATGAGAGTTATGAAAGATATGAGCTTTTAAAGACTATTCGGTGTATGCAAAGATGTAAGAGTTTGATAGATGAGTTTTGTAAGGTATTTTTCTGTGACAGAGCATCTTAGTGGTTTTATGATTTTGGTGATTTTTCTACCAGTTTAATACTTTGATATTCTAATTTTCAGATTTTATGGTTTTCAAGTGAATAAATCTTAGTATTTATCTTATCATTCGTAAATATATATATAATTGGCCGAATCACATTAAAACTCATGCATTTTTACGTTGATTTCTTTATCTTTGTGTTTTTAAATTCATATTCTCATACATTAAAACTTCCGCTATTCATAACAATTTGGAATGTTGATCTTAACTTGTATGGCTTTTTGGTATGGACTAATATTACTGATTTCGAATTATTTGCAAGTTCTTTCAAGGACGATTGACACATGTATTTCTCCACTGAGATCACATGATAAAATGACCGAAGTAGCCTAAAATTTTTTATGGTTTCATTACATTAGTTTATTGTAGGTATATTCCATATTTAACCATAAATTTTTCTCCATCATAATCCAAATACCGTGAGAAAAATTGTCCATCGGTGGTTCGCTCATGTGGTAGAACACTTAATATTTCGAAAGGGTACAACATAAGAGGGGAAAGGGTTACGGGTTCGAGTCCTCAATGGGGACAATGTACTACATTATAACTAAAGTGTTTAGCTATCGATATAAGGAGAGGAGGGATCTCGTTCGAAATCCCAAAGGAGAACAACTTACTATATTATAACTAAAGTGTTTTAGTTGTAAAAACAATACAGAGAAAATTTTTTAACATGATAATAGCTGTGGATCTTTAAATCTTATCTCTCCGAAAAATCCAAGGCAAATTCTATTGTGAATTTCAATTTAAACATAGGTTGTGTTTAATAAAGCCAAATTAAGTATTAAAATAATAAAATCATTGTTGAATTATAAGTGATAAAATTACAAGTACTTCAATATGAAATGGGGCGATTAAACTTTGCAAACTTTAGATAATTTCAAGTAAATAATAAAGATAAAAAGAAATTTTTGTGTTGATTCGAATAATGCCTTTGTTTATATCCACTTCTCATTAACTTCATAAATCAAATAAGGGTCCATTAGCTTGAAGCTTCAAACCCGAGTTTCTATTCTTTATACACTGAATTATGACTCAATTGACTTTTACACCTCTTCTTAAGTAATCACAACTCAAGTCTTTGATCTTAAATTCTTGTCTTTTCGAGTGCAAGAATATATATTCACCTATTACACTTTATTATTTGAAGCTTAAATCCAATGTTTTATGGCCATAAATGAAGGTTAACTCTCAATCTATAGGTATGGATTAGAGAATAAATTCCAACCCTTTTCACCATTGAGAAAGCTATTTTAACTTTCCAAAATATTTTTGACAGCGAATGGAGCCTCTTATCTTAATAACGAAGGATGTAATGTCTCTCGCATAATTGAAAAATGGATTCGTTAAATTCCTCCAACTAAGAAAATGTTCAAATTAAATTTTGATAGTTCATGGATGGAAAGATACAAGTGCTTCTGGATAAGTTATTAGATGCAATTGAATTATTAAAAATGATCGAAATGTATTTAGGCAATGCCTCAAATTATTATAGCATAAATGTGCTGGCTTCTAGATATGGTGTTTTAGTCAGAGAAAACAATGGTTTTTTAAATTGAGAGATTGAAGGGTATTCCAAAATAGTTATAGATTATTGTAATAGAAAAAGTAACTCATCTAGTTCAATTATTTTATTAATGAGGGATCTTCGGAGATTTTATTATGAATATTTCAATTATTATCATATTTATTTAGAAGCAAATAGAATTATTTACACAAATTAAAAAGTATTTAAAATATATGCTAGTGAACTAGATCAGCAAATATTCACATATAACATGCATGGTTGAATCCTGCAAATTAAAAAAAAAGAAAAAAAAAGAAACTAGTTGTAAAATCATTCCTTAACAAAGTCTACTTTTAAAAAAATAAATTAATTAATTAACTTAAATAATCCATGATTCATACGCATGCTTACATATTTGTGAATGATGGCACCTATGATGTGGCTTTGGGAAGTTTTGGATAAACTCTTTGTCCTTTGTGTGGTCCACCATATTTGCCTTGTTAGGTGAGACCATAATAAATTAAACTTCTTTTACTTGACTTGAAAACAGCCTGCCTCTAAATAAATCTCGGAGCACAACTCTCTATTTTTATTTCTAAATTAGCATCCTCTTTATATCTAAAGATAATGAGACTGGTACAATCCTATATCGATTTCATAAAAAATTATAGAGTAGTATTTAAGCTTATAAGATTCTTTTATCTATCGTATCTTTTATTGTAGCTCTTTATTGGGCTTAAGTATCTATCATTGATACTTTCATTAAGAGTTATGCGTAATGGGAAAAAACTATTTGGACGAGAGCTATCGGGGTGCCCCAAGAAAAGGTCCAGAGTGAAAGTTATCCAAAGTGTAAGTCATCCGCAAATGTCTGACATCTTTAGGGGTGGGCAATGATACGATCCCAATAACCTGATGTCCCAAGAGAGGGTTCAGAGTGAAAGCTATTCAGAGTGTGAGTCGTCCGCTGATGTCCGACTTCTCTAGAGGTGGGTAATGATACGATCCCACAAGGGTTCCACAAAAGATTGTAAAATGATATTTAAGCTTGAAAAACTCTCCTATCTATTAAGTCTGCTCTTTATTAGGCCTTCCTAATCGGGTTTCTTTGTACCTATTAGGGACCTATTTTTCACTTAACTCCAACTCATAATCTAAAAATTTATCTTCAAATCACAATAAAAAAAAGAAAAGAGAATAGCTTACTACGCTTTTTTCACATTTTTAGCATTATTAAAAATAAAAGTTAAAGAAAAGTTTCTATTATTCGTATATTCGTGTTGATATGTAAATAGGGAATGATTGGAAGCATAATTTTGTTAAAATCTTCAATATTTAGAGATGGAGACGAAGAATGGCTTTTCGGAGTTGTCCCAAATATTCTTTGGTGCAAAATTAGATTCGACACAAACAATTTTATTTGATTATCTTTATAAACAAATTTCAAAGAAAAATGAAGTATAATTTAATGGTTAAATTTTAAAAATTATTTAATTTTTATATTAATAATGAGTTTAAGATAATAAAATTAAAATAATTTGTTTTTTTTTATACATTTTCCTTCACGATACATGAAAAAAATTGAGTAATGTTTGGAGTAAAATGGTGTATCAAGTTGGCATGCATATGCATATTTTCATACGTGACATGATTCCAATTTCTACTTCTGTTTTTTATTCATCTCGACAAATTAGATTTTATTTATTTATTTATTATCCAACTCATTTGGATCAATAGTCTTGGGAAGAGGTTAGTGTTTAAAATATAAAAAATTTGAAGTCGTTTTTTAAACATAAAGATTCTCTCCTCTAATAAGACAAATTTATCGGACTTGAAATGTATTAAAACAATAATAAATTACGTATGAAATTGACATCAATAATCTCAATTTTCACGCCTTCTTTGAATAGTCCAATTTTACGTTAATCGGGAATAATATCGAAGCTTGTGGGTACCTTCTTATATTGGTCTCGATTACAAATAAAAATGAGACGCCCCTAAAACTCCGGGGTCCGTCGACCACCACAATCCGCGGACACCTGGGTGGAATGCTCGTGACCCGACATTTTCACTAAAATCTATTGCAGTCTCCTTTGTACTAGGAGCTCTACCCAAATACAAAACTAGTATAAACTCCGCATTCACCGTCCCAATCAACAATATATGCAAAGATATATATCCAATACTCGCCTACTGGGCCCATCAACCGTCACTCAACATAATATATCCAAACTATATCCAATAGTTTCAAGAGTTAATATTTTTATTCTTAAACAATACATATATTAAGATTAGAGAAATTCTAATACATGTACGAAGTCATCAAAGCCATTAATCCTACTTTTCTTTCTAAACTCGCTCTATGACGGAGCCGTCTCCCCAGACTCCCGCACCCGCGTGAAGCGGGGGATCCCACGACCTGGTGAGCTGTGCCCGCAGGAGAATCGCCCCATGGGCCACTTCACCACTCCAAGGTTACAGCCGCAACGTCTAAATTAAACACACATTCAAGCAAATGCATGATCCTACTTGAATGTCTACCTGACCAACTCAGATCCCGAGTACTCACCGACTCTCTCACACTCGCCTAAGCCTTGTATGAGAATTATTATTTTATTAGTGGACTACCCTCCGATATATATATATCAATCAGTCATTCCGACGATTGATATATAATTTGTTTCCAGGGATTCAATTCTCCATGAATATCAATTGGGCCGCCCGACGACTGGAGCATATTTGCTCAGTACTACCCTCCGATGAATGTATATCAACTGGGCCGCTCCGACGGTTGATATATTATTTTAGTCTGACTAATTTCCTCCGACATTTAATATTTCTCTTAGGACTACCCTCCGAACCACTTTACATTATTAGACAACCCCTCCGAACCTTTTTCTCTGGGACTTGTCTCATGCACTCACCCTAAAATCCTGGTGTCCTGCATATGGAATGCATGTATGCTAGTTCCACATGTTTAAAACTACATGCAAATATATATACATGAATATATTTACATAAAAATTATATCATACAACATGTTATGAAATTAGCATTTCAACATCAAAATTAGCTCACTTGGGCTAATATTCAAACACAAGCAATTCGATTCGAATTACTCAACCAAACACATATTTTCACAAAAATATATTTTAGAATATTGTTTCGGGAATAGTGAAACCCTCGGTTACTATTCCCGAAAGAAAGACAAATCAATCCGCTCACTAGTGAACCTAAATTCAAGGCCATTCCCGCCCAAATTCAATCAAAGCATGATTTAACACCACTATACCCATTTTCCATAATTATTACTTACATGGATAACACGGGTCATCTGATTTGGTTTCAAAATCAGAGCCATCTTAGCCCCCATGTTTTCGGGACCGATCCAATACCAATGGCCTCAATCGACTCAAACATTCGAAAAACACTAAAAATGGGAATAAAACCCAAGTAGGGAGAAAATCCTACCTCAAGGAGTTTGAAGAAACTCCGATCCCGGAGTCCACGCGTAGCCCCCGGGGCCCCGCCGTAACGCCTTATCTTCTCTACCGAAGATCGGCCGACGGCCTGACGCCTCGTATTTTAGAGAGAAGGATCCTCTCTCCAAAAAACGCCATTGTTTGGCTAACATTGCATCGTTCCTCCCCATCCCGCTATTTCTTTTGTTGCATTTTAAAGAGATGGGCCACTGCTTCATTTTTCATATTTAGTAACTAAATCAATTTAATTAATTAATTCCCTTCTTTCTCCAAATTTCTTTGACATTCTAAGACTATCTCGCCACATTCATTTTCATCATTTCTACTCATACCACTTATGATACATGAGTACTTGTCATGCTGTGATTTTTGTCATCGAAAATCGCTTACTTCAAGACCAAACACGATGTCTCGAAACGTGTCGACTCCGACCGTCTTTAATATTACTTAAATTTTACGTGCTAACTAGATTTTTCGAGACGATTCCAACGGTGAAATCCGTTTTGTCATCCGAGATCTAGAGAATAAATTACGGATTTTTTTAGCCGAAATAACAATTTTATAACGAAATTACGATTTTGCCCTTTTTCCAAAATTTGGAATTTCTCGGGTCTTACATTCTCCCCTCCTTAAAAGGAATTTCGTCCCGAAATTCAAAACGATCATTATCCAACACATGCATATGCAACATGCACTCTGTTACATGTAAACAAATATTTAAATCTTAAACGACTAAACTAGTACCTCATCCCTAAACAAACAGGATGTGGCCCGCATCGCAGGTCCTCGCGCCTCCCACGCTGACTCCTCCACTCCATAGTGACCCACAATACAAACACTGGGCCTCACCCGGGCTTTGCGCCTGAAACCCGATCACGGCTATCAACCATGCACACTGGTCCCTCCTCGAAGGTCCCATCCGTGTCAACCCCAATCGCCTCAATCCACCACACGAGCCGGATCCGAGTATAATTCAAGCACGGAGATGTGAAATACCCCGCGACACCTATCATGTCGGGCGGTAATGCTTAACCCAGACGTTAACCCGTGTCTACTCTCTCGAGTATCTCGAAGGTCCTATGAATCCTAGCACAAGCTTCCCACGTCAATAACCCGACCACTCCTCTTAGAATTCCCTTCAAGGAACGTGATCAACCTCGAACTCTAAGGGTCGACGTCGTACATCTAAGATAGTTCTCTACCGCCCCGAGCCGCGAAGACGCTTATCGTATCAAGCTCACCTCTCATAGGTGTCTCTAATCAGATCAGACCAAGACGGGGGGCTCTTTCCACCCTGGCCCAACATAACTGATCTACATGGCCTCCCACACAATGTCTCATATATACATTCGTATACTCCGCCTCGATAACTATTGTTGTGGGCGACCTACCAAGGGCAATTAATCCTACCCTTATGATCCAGACACATGTTCACAACATGCCCTAACACCCGCATGTAATCCATACACACGTAACCCTACACAACCTCGGGTTGTGTAACCGCTAACCTCTCCAAGGTCACAATCACTGACAATCCAATGGACTGTCAACTCAATCCATGCCATGCATGATATACATTTACCGAGCCCTTGCCAGCTCAACTACACCCAATGCAATTTCCAAAGGGTTTCCAAACCTCGAGTCACCCCCGACTCCTATCACTCAACTCTCAGTCTGCGTGATAGCCTGTCCGTGTTTTTTTTAATCTCGCACATAAACTTTCGCTCACACTTCGAGCCTGTTACATTTCGTGATTCAACTATGGGTTTTCCTCGGACGTAAATTCCCAAAGACAATTCAACCCAAACTCACCAAGAGCGCGAATGACTCGTAATCGCGCAACCCACACCCGACTCCGTCGCGATGCGCCATCGCGCACACGAACGCAACGATGTCATACCGTGACAACTAATCCTTGCCCACCATGAGCGTAATCTCGTAGATCTCTCACTCATAATCCCAACCTATCGTCACTCTCACCTTACACCCCCAGTGAAGAACATCTATACTTAAAGGTTTCTCTAAAGGCCTTAACCTCTAAGCCCAATTCCAATGCCGTGTCGAGTATGACAACCCTACTAGGGTCCACCATCGACAACCCGATGGCTGTCACAACTCCATCCATGTAAATCCTGACATCAACGACAATATGTCGACCACCCTAAGGTCCGCTACGCTTCCTCAGCCTGCTAATCTATCCTGCGACTCCACACTTTGGCCCCTTTGGCCAATCTGTGTTGTTGAGAGTGCTTGTATAGCACCCCAAAACTGAAACTAGTTCCTCTAACCCTTACTAGGGTGTGGAGGAATGAACTGTACATTCTCCTGTCCTACGGCTAATTGGGACTGCATTGTCCCAAATTCTTGGGATCCCTGTCCTTAATGGAAAACTTCATCCCATTCTCGTGTCTCTCAGATTATCCAAATTAATCCCAAGAGACACGATTCTGAGGATCGACATTCGGTCTCTCTCAATTCATCATTGCCTCAACCTTCTCTAGGTCGACTGACACTCCTCGTGCTAACACCACGTGTCCCAAAACTTTCCCCGCAGCTAAACTCGCACTCACCGAACTTAGCTGAGAATGATGGTCTCTCAAGAATCGTAGCACAATCCTCAAGTGATACCCATGCTCCCACTTCTGACTCGGAGTAGATCAAAATGTCATCCACGAAGACTACGACAAACTGACTAGAGAGGGTTGGAATATCCTATGCATGAGGTCTATGAACAGCCGCCGGCGCACTGTCAATCCAAAGGGCATCACCAGAACTCAAAGTGCCCATAACGGGCCCTAACGTTGTCTTAGGATATCTCGTCTCCTAACCCTCGCCTGATGGTAACCAAGCAAGGAAGTCTATCTCTGAGTGCACTCGCACTTCTCTCAACTAATCAACAAACTATTAACTCGACAATGGGTACCGATTCTTGATCGTGAACCCTTGTCTAATAGCCTTGTAGCTGGACTCGAGTTCCTACAACTCAAACCGGTGCCATCCTATAAATCATAGAGATGGTTAAAGTACCAGTGGTAACTCGAGCACCTGGGGTCTACATCCCTACGTGAGGCAGTCCGTAGCTCATTCGGGAAAATATTCGCCGCACTCGCAACCACTCGAGGTAGATCTAAGTCTGGTCTCACCTCGTCCTCTGTGGTAAGGCTCAACTCCGCTAATCGTCTCCCTAGCACTTAGACTCATATACCAAGCCTGGGGCAAAATACCGTGTGGCCAGCTCCCTGCAGCCAACACGAGCACCATCCGCGTAGGCGGTAACTCTCCCGCGCCTCACAATCGAGCAACAACCTTGTAAACTCGCCAACCAATCCATCCCAAGGATGACACGAACTCGACCTATCCATAATCCTCAGTCCATTGTGAGTAGAGTCCTCGAGATCCTTAACTCGCAACCTGACATATCGTGACTATTCTCGCCTAATCCTTAGGGGAGAATTCATACGCAACGCTCCTCTAAGGTCTCTGGGGAGGTCCTTGCCCATTTCCACCATACTGGGCCTCATTCTTAGCCAGAACGCAGCCTAGCCCATCCTCCGGGCCGTGTCAGGTAATCTCCATAGCCTCTAACACTTTCTCGCTTCGCATGAACCAAATGTCTACCACCATCGGATCTCTACCCTCGTGAATGCTCTGGAGGATGATACGTCCTAAACCCTCCGGAGGTTACTAGGATCTCCATGTCCACCTACTATACTAGCTCGTGCAATAGCAGCCTGCGAACAATTACGCACTCTCTACGTAAGGCCCGTTGATCAAATACAGCGCTGGTCAATTGTCAATGGTGCCCGACTGCCCCGTGGACGCCCTCATGCCCCCGCCCTCTACCACCATTTACACAATCAACATGGCAACAAAATCAATTAATTTTTCATTTCAAATTAATTAGTAATGCAGATGCCGACATTAATAGACTTGAACCATGAACTAACCCGTCTATTTCCTAAGTGGTGCCAATTTCAACCACCTAATTCATTTAATTCTATAAAATTCTAGGCTCTTGTTCATTTCAAGACTCCAACCCTAAGGTCATAATTCCCAACCTTAGCATTCACCCATTTTCCCATACGCATCACACCATGCATTATAATTTCGTACGCAACTACCACAAGAATCACCATTTCAAATGGTATTAGTCATTGCTAGACTGGTAGCATACCACTGTGATATTTAATTACATACATAATTCAAGATCATCATCACGCGCCAAAAGAGTTGAGTCATTATACTTATTTCAACGGTACAACTTCTACTCATTCTAATTCTGACAGTTATTTCATTTTTCGAATATTGATAATGAACAAGCCATTTAATGACTCATGAACAAGATCGGTCAATCGTTCCAAAACTCGAGTCGAGCCGAGCCAAGTGCATCAGGTAATCAAACTAGCCTAAATCGACCCAACAAATTATCACTCGTCACGATACAAATTTTGTATCGTGACTGCACCACAGCCCCCGCACACAAGATTCAAGGTAATACGCTTTTGTATTGCAATCAAACTAGTTTATTCCCAAAGTAATACATCCAGTTCTTCTAACCTTCCTATTGCAATATAAATCAACCCGCCGTAATACAAAAATCCTTTTCTCACAATACAACTGGCAAAGAGTCTCTTCAAAATTTTTGGCACCATAAATTTTTTTCGGTTTTTTCACTTTAATTAAATTTTTTTTCCTCATTATTTCCAAAGAATTAAAATCAAAAAATCACAAAATCATTTTTTTTATTTTCTGACACTCAAATAAATTCTATAAAATCATTTTTCTCAATTTTCTTAAATTTTATACCATATGAAACCTAGGAAAATTATTTTCCCACTTCATAACCAAATAAATTTATAAAATTTATTTTCCTTTTTCCAGTTTTTCACTGAAAAATTTTCTCCACTCAAATAAATTTATAAAAATTTATTTTCTTCCATTTTCTTCAATTTTACCACTTGTAAAATCTTAGAAAATTATTTTCTCCTCCATATAACCAAATAAATTTGAAAAAATTTATTTTATTTGCTTTAAAATTTCTTCACTTTTCCAACATCCCAAATAAATTTAGTAAAATTTATTTCATTTAATTTTCTTCACTTTACACTGTAAAACCTAAAATTACATTTCTTCTCCACTAAACCAAATAAATTATGAATTTGTTTGGTTAATTTTGGTCTAAGCTACACACCTAAACACCCGTGTGTTCCACACTCATCCCATGCTATCAACCAAGCATATCACCCATAAAATTCCAATCACATAACACCTACACCATGTTAGTACAACCAAGCATGCAAACACACTTCACAAAAATCCAATCACACAAACACACCAACACATGCATGCAAAGGTCCTAGTGTTGTCCCGTGATTTCTGCACCCATACCTATACATATCATCAAACCACACCTAGTGGTGATGCTCTCATCCAACTATGGCCTAAGCTCAAATTTTCTCTATCCATAGGTTCTACAAACCTATACTCCACACCATACCACCTAGTGGTGATGGGATACCCAAACCCGAGCTCCGCCAGGTGGCCTGATACCTAAGCTCGATACTGTGTCGACGCCCCAAAACCCAGGGGTCCGTTGACTACCCGTCAACCTACGACATTGTGGAATGCTCGACCGACATTTTTCATTTAAAATCGACGTAGTCTCCTTGTACTGTGGAGCTCTACCCAAATACAAAACTAGTATAAACTCCGCATTCAATTGCCCCAATCAACAATATATGATATATCCAATACGACCACTTGGGCTCCATCAACCTGTGACTAACACAATATATCCTAAACTATATCCAATAGTTTCAAGAGTTGGGCTTGATTTTAAACAATACAGGCACAAGATTAGAGAAATTTAATACATGTATCGAAGTCAAAGCCACAATCCCAGCTTTTCTTCTAAACTCGCTCTAGGACGAGCCGTCCCTTGACGCCCCCGCACTGTGAAAAGGGGATCCCACGACGGGTGAGCTAAAGTCAAGAGGAGAATCGCCCTAAGGCTACTTCACCACCTATGCAGTGCAATGTCTAAATTAAACACACATTCAAGCAAATGCATGATCCTACTTCAAATGTCTACCCGACTAACTCGATCCCGAGTCCTCACCGACTCTCTCTACACTCTCGCCCTAAGCCTTTGTGCAAAATTATTACTATTAGTGGACTACTCCTCCGAGTATATATATCAATCACTGAGCCCCACTGATTGATATATAATTTGTTTGTGGATCATCTGGCGAATATCACCTGGGCCGCTCCGACGATTGATATTATTTGTTTAGGACTACCTCCGAAGGAATGTATATCAACTGGTCGCTCCGACGGCTGATATATTATTTAGTTTGACTACCTCCTATCATTTAATATTTTAGACTACCCTCCGAACCACTTTTTACATTATTAGACAACCTCCGAACCTTTTCTCTAGACTTGTCTCATGCACTGCCCTAAAACTTTGGTAACCTAAAGGCATATGGAAATGCATGTATGCTAGTTCCAATACAGTCTAAACCACATGCAAATATATATACATGAATATATTTACATAAAAATTATATCATACAACATGTTATGAAATTAGCATTTCAACATCAAAATTAGCTAACTTGGGCTAATATTCAAACACAAGCACCGATTCGAATTACTCAACCAAACACATATTTTCACAAAAAATATATTTTAGAATATTGTTTCGAATAGTGAAACCCTAAGCATTATTCCCTAAAGATCATTAAATCAACTGCTCACTTAGTGAACCCGAAATTCACGCCATTCCCGCCCAAATTCAATCAAAGCATGATTTAACACCACCATACCCATTTTCCATACCCACACGGGCCATGGAGCAGCCATGGTCGCCCCATTTGGTTTCAAAATTAGACACTGGGTCCCATGTTTTGGGACCGATCCAACAGCCCCCAATGGCCTCAATCGACCTCAAACATTCGAAAAACACTAAAATGGGAATAAACCAAGTAGGGAGCAAAGGTCCACCAAGGATTTGAAGAAACCCCCGATCTCGGAGTCCACGCTGCAGCCCGCCCTCGCCAGAGAACGCCTTATCTTCTCACCAAGACTGCCGACGGCCGGATTGCCCGATTTTGGGGAGAGAAGTATGATCCTCTCTCTCCAAAACGCCATTGTTTGGCTACTGCATCGGGGTTCCTCCCCATCCTGCTTTTTGCTTTTTTGTTGCATTTTTAAAGAGATGGCCACTGCTTCATTTTTTTGTCATTTAGCACCAACCAATTTTAATTAATTAATTCTCTCTTTCCGGGCTTCTTTGACATTCTAAGACTATCTCTCGGCCCATTTCATCATTTCTACTCATACCACTTATGATACATGAGCATTTGTCATATGTGATTTTTGTCGATCGAATCGCTTTATCAAGACCCGAAACACGATGTCTCGAAAACGTGGGCGACTCCGGACGGCTCCCAATATTACGAAATTTTACGTGATAACTATATTTTTCGAGACGATTCCAACGGTGAAATCCGTTTCATCATCCGAGATCTAGAGAATAAATTACGGATTTTTTTAGCCGAAATAACAATTTTATAACGAAATTACGATTTTGCCCTTTTTCCAAAATTTTGGAATTTATCGGGTCTTACAAAAAATGTCATGTGTTACTATCTAATTAGTTTCCATTGCGCCTGGATTAAGAATTTAAATATAAACATTTTTCATTGCTTTTCACAACTTTTATAATAAAAGTCGACTAGATATTAGTGGAAGAATCATTAAATACCTTTCTAAAAAATATATTTAGGTTCCGTTTAAAATCCAAAATATTAAGGAAAGAAATATAAAGGAAAGTGAAAATAAAATGAAAATGTGTATGAACTAATAAATATTAATTTTACATAGCTGTTTATTAACATTCATTTTATTTGTTTGTCTTTATTATATAAAGACTAAGAAATTTTAAAATATATAAAATTTTGACTATATTTGATTTTTTTTTTTCCAAACATAAAAAAATAATAATAATTTTCTTTAATTTTTTTAATTTTTTTCTAGCATTTTTTGGGTTTCAAATGTATCCTTAGAAGAAATTAAAAAAGAAGAAGCCCTATATGAGTATATATAGGTAATTAGGTATTAAATGTAACGGAGAAAAAGAAGAGTAAAATAAGGACAAATCATATACGTCTCTCTCCTGTCAATTTACACAATTTTTTATTTATTTAAAATTTTCAAGCACATTCTTCTCTCTCCTCTTATTGTGTGGGCAGGTCACATCTTCCCAAGAGTAACCCTCCAAGCATCAAATCATATACGTCTATCTCTTGTCCATTTTCACAATTTTTTATTTATTTAAAATTTTCAAGCACATCCTTATCTCTCCTCTTATCGTGTGGGTAGTTCACATCTTCCCAAGAGTCACCCTCCAATCATCAAATCATATACGTCTCTCTCCTGTCAATTTACACAATTTTTTATTTATTTAAAATTTTCAAGCACATCCTTCTCTCTCCTCTTATTGTGTGGGCAGTCACATCTTCCCAAGAGTAACCCTCAAAGCATCAAATCATATACGTCTATCTCCTGTCCATTTTCACAATTTTTTATTTATTTAAAATTTTCAAGCACATCCTTCTCTCTCCTCTTATTGTGTGGGCAAGTCACATCTTCCCAAGAGTAACCCTCAAAGCATCAAATCATATACGTCTCTCACGTCTATTTTCTGATTTTTATTTATTTAAAAATTTCAAAGCATCATCTCTCTTGCTTATTGTGTGGGCGGTTAACCTGAGTCGCCTCAAGCATGGATCATATCGTCTCTCTCTTGCATACATTTATTCGATTTTTTATTTATTTAAAAACTTTTAATATCATACCTGCTCACTCTTTGTGTATGAACCGTTAGCATATTTTGACTTATCGCCCTCTAAGCACGTCTTGCAGCATCAAATCATACATACTTTACTCTCGCACCCGTTTAATTTTTTATTTATTTAAACTTTGGCTTGCATCCTTCTCTCCTTTTATTGTGACGAGTTCGCGTTTTCCCAAACGTCACCCTCCAACACATCTTTCAGGCTTATTAAATATCCTCCTGGATTAATCATGCCTTAATTTTTGTAATAAAATAATTTGAAATTTATGTAATTTTTATAAATATATATTTTTACTTTCACACCATTTTATTACCATGATTCCATTTAATCCATTCAAATTGTATTCATTTATTTAGTAAAACAAAATTTTACACTTTTACTAATATCAATAATTTTTTAAATAATTAGTAAATTAGTAAATTTTAAAAACAGCATGTCTTCTTTTTTTTTTTGTGAAAAAAAGACTATGAATAAGGAATTTGAAAAATACAATTAAAACAACATCAACGATTAATTTTTAAAACAATTTTTTTAACATCTCTAAAAAAATATAATTACCAAATATTTGAATTAATATTATAAATAACTTTCTTAGATTAACTATATATTGTTTTGTTCATTCCTTAATAAATATAAAAACAATTATAAATGGTTAGATTTTGAGCATGCCTCAAAATATCCTCCATAATAATTTAACCAGTTAAACAACTATTTTTTCTTATTGTAATACATTTTAAAATAACTTCAAATAATTTTTTTAAATAAATAGAGGAAATATTTTGTTATTTTTATTTTAAACAATTTTTTATTTCTATCCCAATTTATTTTTACTTAAATAAATAGATAACTAAAAATCTTAATATAAATGAAAAGATAATATTTATATATGATTATTCATGAATTTTTATATGAAGTGGAAGTGGAGACTTCATCTCTTTAACGATTAACATTTGATTGAAAAAAAAACACTTAAAAAGATGAGCTATTATTCATTTGTGTAGTAAATAAATAATACAAACTAATAAAAAATCTTTAATCGGAAAATTAAAAAAGTGACAAAACTTTAAAAAAATATTTATTTTATATTTTTCCAGAGAGACAAACACAAAAGGTCTTTATACCTAGGTCTTTCTCCCCTGAAATTTCAGGAGTTTCCTAGATCCCACCTTCTTCAGTACTCACCGCCCTGAAATCAAGCTTTTGAATCTCTATCTTCTAGTCGATCTTGGAGCATCCATGGCTTCCGGAAACACCCAGATCATCCCTTATTCTCCTGCTCCTCCTCATGCTTAACTATTATTTGAATCTCACCCAACAATCACCTACGAAGTCTTCTTGAGTTTCAGAGGAAGACACCCTTTAGTTTCACCGACCATCTTTATCGAACTCTGATTTCCCGTGGAATCCACAGCTAAGGGATGAACTTGAGAGAGGAGGAGTGATTGCATCTGATCTTCAGAAAGCCATTGAAGAATCAAAGATTTTTGTTATCATTCTTTCACCAAACTATGCTAACTCTCGGTGGTGTCTAGATGAACTGGTGGAGATCAGCCAGCGTCAGCGGCTCATTCTACCCATTTTCTATCATGTTGATCCATCGGACGTGCGGAAACAAACAGGGAGTTATGAACAGGCGTTTGTTGATCACGAAAAAGAAGCAGACGAGGAGAAAAGGGAGAAGATTCAGAAGTGGAGAAGTGCCTTGATGAAAGTAGGCAATCTAGCTGGATTTGATCTGCAAAAAATTCGGTAACTTCCTGTTTTTCTGTCTATCTATAATTTCAAAAGGAAATATTTGGTTAAAAGGCATTGAATAATAAAATTCAAGAATATAACTTTTCCCATATTTTCTTCAAAATTCCCCTGTTTTTGGAACGAAGAAATGCTTTATCCATTTCATATAAAGAAGAGTCCATTTTTGCAAGAAAATAAGACTCTTTTTAAATCAGATCAAAAAATTTATGAAGGGTCAAATTTGTAAAACTGGGGTTTTTAAGAAGTCTTTTAATCAAATCAACTTTTCAAAAATTCTCTTTCAATTTGGGTTGACTTTTTATTGCTTACAAAACTTGGGCCAAGTTGTTAAAAACCTCTTATGGATTTTAAATCTGTCAGTCTTGTTCAAATATCATATAAGAGTATACACATATCAAACTAATACTTCATGATTAAGGAGAATTTTTTCAATCCCATCCATTTTTTTTTTTTTTTTTTTTGAAAGGGATTCTATCCATCTTTATTTTCTACTTTTACACTTCTTGTTATAAAGAATTTTTATTAGCACAATAATTTAAAATAATTATTTCTTTCAATTTATAAAACATTTAAATAAACTTATTTTAATCTTTATAAAAAAAAAGATAATTGATTTTCTTAAGAAAGGAAATATATTCTAATTTTCCTAGATTAAAAAGGTGAAAAACTAATCCTAAAATTTTCAAATATTTTCATCTCATTGCACCTTATTGTAAGGGTATTTTACAAAATTTAAAATTCACGTTAAGGGAATGAAATCTATCCTCACTTTTATTAAAAATTCTATTCAAGTAAACATTTCCTCCATGGATGGTTTTTTTTCCTTTTCTTTGAGATATTTGTTTCATTTTTTGATCCTAAAAGTTTCTATTACTCCCAAGGAAATTAAGCCACGGTGGTGTTTCTTGATCTACTTGTTCGAGGTTAGTTTAATATCTTGGGAAAAGTAGGTTTCCCTACATCCATAAAAAAACCATTTGTACGTTAGTGATCAAGAAAGAAAAATAAGAGGGGTCAATATATGCTATCCAAAAATAAATTGTGGTTTGGGTTAAAAGTAACAAATGCCCAAAAAAAATCCTCAAATTTGGGTTATCTGAATTTTCAAATTTTTTGCATATTAAGCTTCAAATTTGAAAATAGCATAAAAAACCCTAAACTTTGTTTTTTTATTGCAAATGGAGTCTTAACAAGCGAGAATCTTTATCAGAGCCTCATTTGAGTAAAAATCGAAAGTTCGGTATTTTCTTGTTATTTTCAAAGTTCAGGCTTAATATGCAACAAACATGAAAGTTCATAGTTTTTTTTTATGCTATTTTCCCTTTTTATTTATCCAAATTTCATATTATGTGATAAAAGAGATTCACTAAAATTAAATATATAGAGCCTATAAAAATATAATTTTATTTAATTTCATCTATATCATCTTTATCATATGAAATAATAGTAATTGAATCAAAATTTCGGTGATCCCATAGCAATGCCAAATATTTATTTTTTATCTTTTTAAAATTCTATTAATTACTATATGATTAAAATTGAAGTTAATTTCCTTGATATGCAACCTTGATTATGATTATAATTATTATTATTATGAGCATTCAAGCAATGAGTTTACGATTTAATGGAGAAATCTAACATTAAATGGTCCTTTGTTGATTAATACATAGGATTGCATAAATAATTGTTTTGGGAATTCATACATTATCCATTAAGTGAATCTGTGATTAAGATATTAATTAGATTTGTAAGGCCCATAGTTAGAGGAAAATGGCCATGCATTTGATTCTTTGTTAAATAAAATAAAGCCAAAATGGATGCATTGTTTCTTTCACTAAAAAATACTTTTGTCTTTTGTTCCACTTTTCCTATTTTATATCTTCCGATATTTTTTCCTACCATCATTTGGTTGTTGTTGTTATTGTAGGTATTCATTAAACTATTATTTTAATAATTGACAGATATGAGGCAGAGATTATAATAAAGATTCGTGAAGATATTATTAAAAGATTGAACCTTACGCCTTTGTGTGTGGGTGAAAACATCGTTGGAATGGACTTTCATTTGGAGCAATTAAAATCAATGATGAAAACTGAGAGAGATGATGTTTACATGGTCGGTATATACGGAATTGGTGGAATTGGTAAAACTACCATAGCCATGGCTATTTATAATGATATCTCATCTCGATTTGATGGTAAATGATTCTTCGAGTTGGAGGACATCCAGTCTCCATAAATTACAAACGAAACTTCTTGGGTTGCTTAAAGGTCACGATGATCCAGATGGCGTGAGGAATCAATGAGATAAAAAACATACTTTGCTCAAAAAGAGTCTAATTGTTCTTGATGACAGACAAAATGAAGCGATTGAATAACAGCTGAAAAATGGTTGGTATGAATTGAAAAGTATAGTTATTATAACTGACCAAGATATAAGTTTGTTGAACCAACATGGAGTAGATAAATTTCACGAGGTAAAGGTGAATCATGAAGAAGCCATTGAGCTTTTTAATTGGTCGGCCTTTAAACAAAATACTCCCAGATCTGGAGATTTTAAAGACCTTTCAGATTGTGTGGTAAAATATGCTGGAGGACTTCCTTTAGCACTTAAAGTTTTAGGTGGATTTCTTTACAAAAAGAGCAAAGATGAATGGAAAAGTGCATTACAGAAACTAGAAAAAATACCTCACATGGATGTACAGAAAATTCTTCGAGTAAGTTATGACAAATTGGATGATGACGAACAAGGGGTATTCTTGGACATTGCATATTTTTTTAGAAGGGAAGGTA
The DNA here is from genome assembly GCA_016808115.1 of Tetrastigma voinierianum. Classification (NCBI taxonomy): domain Eukaryota; kingdom Viridiplantae; phylum Streptophyta; class Magnoliopsida; order Vitales; family Vitaceae; genus Tetrastigma; species Tetrastigma voinierianum. The sequence continues at coordinate 73,935 of JAEQBH010008542.1, forward strand.
AAGATTTTGTTTCAAGAATATTAGGAAGTCATGCAGACATTGTAATAAGGGTTCTTCAAGAGAGATGCCTCATAACTATTTCTGAAAACAAGTTAGATATGCATGATTTATTACTAAAAAATGGAGTAAAGAAATTGTTAAATCAAGAATGTCCGAGAAGGAACTGGAAAAAGGAGTAGACTTTGTGATCCTAATGATGTTCAAAGTGTGCTAACAGAAAAAACGGTAAGAGTCAAATACATTTTATTTAAGAAATTGTATATATCTGCAATAATTAAATTTAGTTTTGTACATATTGTTTTTAGCTTATTGAAATTTTTTCTTCGGGGGCGGAAACAATTGAAGGATTATTCATAAATGCTCCAGATTGGATAAAATAAATTTTCTATGGATTTGACAAGATGAATAGACTTAGATTGCTCAGAAGTCCATAATCCCATTTGTGGCGCTTTGTTAAATTGACCTTCGGGACTGACTTTGAACTTTCTTCTTCGAGTTAAGGTCATCTCCATTTTCGAACTACCCTTTAAAATCCTTGCAAAAAGTTTTCATGGAAATAATCTTGTTGAACTCAATTTATCGGAATTGCTTGACATCATCTGACTTTGGAAAGAGAATGAGGTATTCTTTGTTATTATTATTGTTGTTGTTGCGTCTGATAATCTTTATATTAGTTTTCAAGTTTATATAAAAAATATTATCCATTAAGATATTTTGTTCTATTATAGGTCCTTAAAAACTTGAAAGTCATCGACCTCAGTAAATCAAGGGATCTCGTTAAAATGCCAGACTTTGCTAGTATGCCGAATTTAGAGATCTCGATCTATCGGGGTTAGTAAAATCCTAGTGAAAATTCATCAATCACTTCTATGGTTAGAGTTATTAACTAATAATTTTTTTGAATTCAATAGAGTGCGAAAGCCTTGAGAGTCTTCCCGCAATCGAGGAGCAATATGAAGCGAGCTAAGAGAGATTTATGCGAATGAGGCTAGCACTATTGAGAATACCATCATCAATTGGAGCATCTAAATGGGCTCGAATGCTTGATTTAAGTTCTTGTGAAAATCTTGTGAGTCTTCAGAGAAAGTATTTGCAATTTGAGGTCTCTTAAAACACTTTCGATGTGCGAGTGTTGAAACTAAGAGAGATTGGTGGTGATACTTAAAGTGAAGGGGTGCTTTATCTAGCGTAAATTAAAGCTAGGAATTACTTGAACAATGGCTGTATCTCCATTAGATACATTAGATCTCTGAGCCATCAAATGGAAACGAGGCCCCTAATCATCACAATTTCCGCCTTTCATCTAACTGGCGAATTGTGTAACAACTCTACTACCGTCGAAACGGTGATGGTTTCCACTTTATATCACTTGAGAAGTATACGTAGGAAACTTCAATCATGTGGCAAGGATTAATCTTCAATGGTATTTTCTTCAATCTTCATTCACGAAGGTTATCTCTTCCATAAGCTGATCTAATGGAAGAAGAAATTATTCCCTACGAATATTTGGAATCTATCCTCAACGGTAAGTTTGATATAAATGCTTGCAATTTAATGGATGGGAGATAATATAGATCATATTTGTCATTTATGTATTGAAAGAATTATCTCACGGGAGAACCATTTTAGTAGCATACTGATAAACCCCGACCGACTTTCAATCTAGGGCCTAAACTTGAGCCCACTTTGCAAGCGACTTGATATATTCGAGCTTCCATCAAGTCTACTATTTCTAGATGCCCATTACTGTTCAGACGGTATTTCATCAAGCCCCTCATTGATGTCCCTTTATTCTAAATTCAATCGCACCGAGACAGAATTAGCGAGGTATGATTTTCATAGTATTGCTTTATTTTCATTAATTTTTCCATGTGCCAACCATTGGATTCATAGTATAATATACGTGTGAGGAAACTAAGATCAGTGTTGGTTCTTCATTTCACAGGCAATGAATGGTGTTGTTATTCTAGAGTAGTACAATTCTGTGTATGATGAAGACTCGAAGTATGAGAAGTGACTGATGCTTGATAAGCTCCCTCCCGAGGTGGTATGAAAATAATGACTTGTTGGGTTTCTTTATGTTGTATGCATCCTCCCAGATGTCACTTCTTGATGGCGACAATGTATTTTTCTTACCATCGATACGAGACTTGAGCGTGGCACATTGTCTTGATAACACTTGGAAGAACTTGTGTAAGTGTGTTGGAATCTGCAAATGAAGATTTGGAAAGGGTCTTGCTAGACCGCATCTCAATTGAATCTTGGTGTAATCCTATCACATTGATGATTGTTCATGAGATCAAATGTGGAATACGCAAATGAAGATTTGGAAAGGGTCTTGCTAGAACCGCATCTCGATTGAATCTTGGTGTAATCTGTCGATGGTGATTGTTCATGGAATCAGGAAATGTGTGTTATATATTATCCCAAGGATCTTTATTAAAGAGAGAATTTCCTCAATCCCGATGGACACACTTCTGGCTTCATTTAATTGCATGGCACGGAGTTATTCTCTTGGGAAGAAAGTGGAAGAGTCACGGGATCCATCTTATATATATAGCTGGCCCAAATGTCAACAACACGAGTGCGGAGCTTTGTTTGAAGAGTCGTGAAATCAATGAATTAACCTAATTGGGTTTCCTACGAACTTAGTAGTTTATGTTTGAGGAGTGTAAAAACCTTGAGTGCGCAGTACTATTTGTGAGTTGAAGTCACTTACCACTCTCTCTTACTTTCTGGCACTCACAATTAAAGAGCTCGAATCCACGAAAGGGTTTGGAAATTGAAACTTGATTAGATGGAGCGCTATACAAGAACTACCGTCCGTTGAAATCTAAAGGCTTGATATTTGAATCGTATGCTGCGGCAACCTTTGGGCAACTTCCAAACCATTTGTCATTTGAAATCACTTGCATTTTCTCTCTTGCGAGTACATTCCTGTAAAAACTCGGAAATCCCGGGAGGATATGGAAAATTTAAGAAACTTTATTTAATGAGGCACCCTCTGAACTACCTTCATCTATTAGCGAAGTCTAAAAGGGCTAAGATTTATAACCTATCAAATTGTAGAAACTTGGTGGGCTTCAGACGGCATTTGTGGCAGAGATTTCTCAACTATCTCAATGTTGTCACATTTCAAAACTCGACAAGTTTCCTCAGAATCTGGGGAATTTGCAATGTTTAGAGTATTTGGGAGTTACGGGTTTGATTCGAACCATTTTAATAGCATACCGTAGGGATCATTAGACTTTCAAAGCGAGAATCCATAGCCTAAGTCCTTTGCCGGAAAGCACGCAAATTCTGAGCTTCCATAACTGGGAATTCTTGATGTCATGTAGTACTTGTCTGGAAGCCATCAACCCCCTCGGGGTTTTCTGGTTTTCTGCAATTTCGATGCTTCAATCAGCCAATTTAAGGTATGATTTTTTCAAGATGTTAATCTTTTGGGGGTGAAACGCAAGATTTACACTTTCTTTCTTGCAGGAGTTTGAGAGTGGATCCTATTGGAGAAAGACGATGGGAGTTTTAATTCCTGGATATGGCAGAATTCCGAAGTGGATAAGCCAGAAGAGAAAAGAATCTCAAATAAAAATAGAGTTTCCTATGGATTGGTACCAGAAGAACGACTTCTTAGGATTTGCCGTATACTCTGTTTTTTCTCCGCTTCATGTTAACTGTATGAAAAATCCTTGTCGTTTAAAATGTGAATTGAATTTCCATGGTCATCAATCTAAAGTTCTAGATGATCTCCCATCGCCGATGGATGAATTCTCGTCAATGCACGATTATTTATGCTGCCGTTTTGTTGGCGGTGAATCAAATAGAGTGTGGGTGGCATATTATCCAAAGGTTGCTATTGACAATAAGTATTGGTCAAATGAATGGAGGCATTTGAAGGCTTCGTTTCATGGTGAAGGAGTGAAAGTGGAAGAGTGTGGGTTCCATCTTATATATTATGAAGAGCATCAACAGAACCAAGATGAAGAAGACAACCATATGCCCATGTTCTCGAATCTTCCTGAGAATTTTGGTGATGACAGATCAACAGCAGAAAATGTTAAGAGAAGGCGTGATGCGGAGACATAACCAAACGGAGGAACCACTCCATAAAAGATCGAGGAATCTAACAGAAACTCTAAGCTCATTCTGACCACCAGTACATCATCGAAACTTTTTTTAGTTCATGTAAACCATTTCTTTATAGGGTGATTTGAAAACTTTTTTAGACTTTCAAATCAATTTTGAAAAGAGATTGATCATTCATCAATTTTGACCTTATTTTGATAAAAATATCCTTATTTTCATATAGAATAACCCTTTTTTCATAGAATACATATAAAAACATTAAATGGAAAAAAGGGCATTTTTTGCCAAGATAGATTACTTTTCAAGAAAACAGAGGAAAGTTTATATTTACAAAATTTGGAATATTTAAGGTTTTAAACGAATAATTCTTCTTTATCCCGATTCACACCTCTCTATAGGTGGTGACTTGTTTTTCCCATTCTCTCTTCTATTTGGGTTCCTTGGTTTAATTTTTGAACTTATTTTGTATAAGGTTGAAATTAGGTGGTCTACAAGTTCCTAATCAAGGAACAAAAAAATTGGAAATATCGGTCGATATATCGTGAGAATGGGATATACGATTGATGTAGACACGTATATTGCTCAGCGAAAGTTGGTTAGACAAAATATCGGGAAAATCCTTGATATTTCGGCGAAATATCGGAAAATATCATTACAATCAAGGGAAAATTATTTGACTCCAAAAATTATATAAATACCCCTAAAATAATACAATATCATTACAAAGCTATCCACATTCAAGCTCCATTTGACTATCAAATTATTTTTTCTTTGTGACTTCTCAATATTTTGAAGATCTTGGTTTTGAAGGTTTCACGACATTTATGCATGCCATGTTCGAAGTTACAATCTATATTATGAACCTGTCTTGGTGAATATTGTCTTCATCAAGATGGGATCCTTATCAAATAATGTAATGGAGTCACATCAGTCTTCATTTTGGTTTTAAAAGACTATTGTAATATAATTTCTCGATAAATTATAATGAATATTGTCTTCAATGAGTGTATATTTGCTTATTTATGTCTTTTTTATAGGTTAACAAAGTATTTTCATGAATTTCAAAATATTTTTTGTTAGTTTAAACTATTGATATTTTTGTCAAAATATCCCTTAGATATTTACCGATATTTCCGATATATCCGTAAAATTCAAATACCGATATTTTGTTCCTTGGTTCTAATATATCAGTTCTTAAACAACATTATGAGTATAAACTTTTGGAATTGGAAGAAGAGAAGAAAGTTTGTAGGTAATCGCTTTGGTCATACCTAAGTATTTTGTAAGCTAAGGTCATTAGTTAAATTTTCCTTCTTGAATTGTTAGAAAGTGTCACATCCCATATCGGGTAAGGGAGAAACTTTTTGTCACTGTATAAGTATGGGCTTCTTTTAAGGTAGACGTGTTTTAAAGCCACGAGAGCCCCTTGAACCCAAAGCGGACAATATCTACAATGGTTGGGCCGGATCGTTACAAATGATGTCAAAGTTGATCCATGACCCCGATGTGGGGGTCTATTCCTATCAGATTTTGTTCCGTTTGGCCTCGTAAGGGGTGTTTGTCTGTTTGGCCCCGTAATCCTATGAGACACAACGATGATGTTGTATGCGTATGGGGTATTTGTCATCCCACATCGGATAGGGAAGAAACTTCCTGATATTATACACTACAAAGAGTGGCATAACTTTAGCCAGGGTTATAAAATTTTCTAACTAAAAAATTCCTATTGCCACATTTATTGAATTAATGTGGGAGATGAAAATTTTGTTCAACCTTTCTTAGGGAGTGGTTGAGCGTTACTACATACGTTATAGTTGGATAAATAAAAACCTTTGACATATAGCGACCCGAATGGACCTGCCGATGTTGTTGAACCCCTCGTAGACAACGATAGACACGTGGTTTTGCCGCGCCTCATAGAGTACATACATAAGCCTAAATGTTTGCCTTCTCTCTTTGATTATCTCTCATTTTGATTTTTCGGGAGGCGGGTCGAGCTTATCGAGAAAAGCTTTATGAGTTCAACGAGTCGGCGAGATCATCAGAAGCTTTGACCTCGGCTACTACTCTAGAGCTAATCTCTGCTGGTATCTTGTTTGTTTTTTTTTTTCTTTGGCTTTGCTTAATGAAAACCCCAACTTTATTTTCTTGTAGAAAATTTCGAGCGATTCTTCGAGTTCAGTTTGAATTTTTGAATTTTTGAATTTTATTTGTGTTTCTTTTGAAATTTTGAATTAAGTAGGGGTGGGGGTGTTGGATTTGGATTTGCTTAATGCAAACACTAGTTTTCTTTTGCGTGAGAAACTTATCTAGTCCTACAAAATCCAAGTAGGGATAATTAATCAATTAATAGTCATGAAAGAGTTTGTATAGTTCACGTAGAGCACCTATCTATGAAATATATGTCGGTTCCATTTTCTTTTTTAATTTTTTGATTCCTTTCCATGGAGCTTGCTTCTTTGTTACATGGCTTTGGTATGGACCTAGATGCACTCATGGTAGAGACCCGAAGGTAATAGGAAAAAAATGAAGATCTTAGCCTTTTTCTATTTGTTGTTTTTGAATACCCGCTGTGATGTTGGTTTGTGCTTTTAATTTCTTGTCTTGGGTCTTAGTTGGTTTAGATTTTCGTTTTCATTTCTTGATATTTTAGGTGATAGGGTCAATCAGTTTTGCTCTCTCAACATAAGGCTTTCGCATTTTTTTTCCTTTTGGATTATACGCTTGATTGTTTATTTGTTGTCTCGTGTTGTTGTCAGTGCCCTAGTTTGATGAATTTCACACACACATATATATATATATATATATATATATATATATATATATATATATATATATGTTTGGGCAAAGAGAAATGTAGGTGTTTGCTTTGTATTTTTATCTTTTGAGTCATCTCATTGGTGTACAATTTAAGTTTACGGCACTCCATTAATTGCTGACTTGTACTAGTAACTCTTCAATTTTGGGAATTTCGATTGAAAAAATTTCCTTCCTTGGTTCATCATAAGTGTCCCCCAAATGTCGTGTCATGCTTGATGTTGGCTTATTGAAAGAAGCTTCTAGATACAAATACAGTTCAAGCTCTAACCACCTATTTTCCCTCTCTAACAATTTGCAGTAGACCTGTAACAGAAGAGTCTCAGTTCAGTTAGTTCACATGTTTCTCATTGTATTTGTTGTGTATTAAAAGGATGATAGCGTATCCTTTTGATCTTAAGAAGAATGGGAGATGATGCGAGAACATAACCATCATAAAGATCGAGGAATCTAACATCGATTAATTTGACTCTAAACTCATTCATCGATACGGGTACATCATCAAAACTTTTTTGAATTTCATGTCAGCCATTTCTTCATAGGGTGAGATTTTGATTAAAGGAACATTTGAAAATCCAGTTTCAAAAATTTGATCATTCATCAACTTTTTGACCTTATTTTGACAAAAAATGTCCTTATTTTCATATAAAAATAACCTTTTTTTCTAGAATACATATAAAAACATGAAATGGAAAAAAGGGCATTTTTTTGCCAAGATGGATTACTTTTCAAGAAAAACGGGAAAGTTTATATTTAAAAATTTTGGATTATTTAAGGTTTTTAAACCAAATAATTCTTCTTTATACTAATCACACCTCTCTATAGGTGGTGACTTGTTTTCCCATTCTTTTCTATTTGGGTTCCTTGGTTCATTTTGAACTTATTTTTTCATTTAAGGTTGAAATGAGGTGGTCTACAAGTTCTAATATATAAGCTCTTAAAAACAACTTATTACAAGTATAGAATTTTTGAATTGGAAGAAGAGAAGAAGAAAGTTTGTAGGTAATCGCTTTGTTCATACCTAAGTATTTTGTAAGCTAAGGTCATAACTTAAATTTTTCTTGAATTGTTTAGAAAAGAGATTGAGGTGAAGCATGACCTTGCAAAATATTTCTTCCACTTCTAATGATAGTGCGAGAGATAAACATGTGAATGCGGAATTCCTTCTCCTTACAATGGCAATTTTATGTCTTATAATATAATATTTTGCATTTTCGAGTTTGTGAGTTGAAGGAAACATGATGCCCAGACAAGCGTGAGATTCGGGAATGAAATCCCAAAGGTTTATTTCTCATTCATGGCAATACCTTACAAAATGAAAGTCAATTTTATAACCATACGCTATTTTATCTAGGTTACGTTGAAGCGTAGATCAAACCAGAACTTGAGTAGTTTAAGTTATAAAAAGCATCATAGTAAAAAGCTCTTCAGGTACATGCATCATTAAAAAAATATATAATTTTACACTTTTGTTTTCATCTTTAAATGCTTGATTTATGGTTGGAGAAAATTTTAGAGATACAATTGCATAAAAATTCTTTTAGTAGAACTTTTGGTTAGGTCATTTGCTCATTAAAGATTAAGTATAGCATATATGCTTCAAAAGTGGAATATCTTCTCTAATTGCTCCAAATTTTTAATCCAAGTGTTGTTTCCAACTCTGTTGAATCAACTCTTTACTATATTTAGGTAAAATTACTAGAATGCATGAGTTTTCTGTGTTTGCCTATTATTTGTTTAGTTTGTTTTCTTTTTTTGTTTTTGCTTTATACAGAAGTTTTCTCATATTAGATGTTATTTCATATATTTGGTCAAATATGCATGATTAGATGAGCACCCGGTGTTTAAGTATGTTTTTACCTTTTTAAATCAATTACCCATCTGAAACTTGTTTTAACCATAGCTATTTCTTTCATGAGTAAGCAATAAAAAGAATGATGGTTAGAAGAAGGAAAAGAGGATTATTTCTTTGCTCATAGCTATTTCTTTCATGAATTCTTGCCCCCTTAACATATAGATTCTTAATATCGACCGAGTTCTTTGGAAAATTTACGAGCTCCATCGACTCACAATAGAAATTGATGCTCATGATCACACGGTCCCTTGGAAATTTTGCTTAATCCATCAAGTCCATTCTGAGTGGTTCTCCTCAAATTATTTGAAATTATCCCCTCTACTCGAGTATGATGTGTTAGATATAAAAGTTCTTCTATACGAGAATTGTATTTAATGATGGTTCTTAAACTTTTGTGCGGGATTCGAGGAATGTGATATACACGGAATCAGTAAAATTGATATTTCAACGATGGCAAGAATTCCAAGGTTAGCATCCTGCTCCCGAGGCGGGGGGGACGAAACGAGTTTCATATCAATTTATTATTGGTTGTATTACTGATTTACGATAACAAGCGGCAAGCAGTGTCTAAAGTGGCACTACGGTTACAACTCCTTGATTTGCTTTCTTCTATCTTTATCACAAAGTAAATGGTTCATGAGGACCCTGTGAATGCTAAAAGTAATGAATGCTTTGGTGTTTATGTGCCTATAAGCAAAGTGTATTATTGTTATGATTATTAATACACTTTTCATCTTTTATGCATGCTTTAGATGCTTTCCTAAATATTTAAACCCTTAGATTATTATTTAACGTGGTAGTGTTATATACAAGAGGATAATCCAGATCCTATGTTAGCTTTTTAGTTTTTTCTTCTCTTTTTCTCAAGTTTGGAGTTATTAAGGAATCAAAGGCCCTGACATCAAGTTGATTTTTGGATTCAACATTCATATGGTAAGAATACATTTGAAAAAATAAGTTGGAAACTATAATTTGTCTAGAGAAACCTGTTAACTAGAGATGGAGTTTATGTTTTCTCTAGTGCCTTTTGGTGTAGCTAAAGTCTATTAGATCGATGGTAGGCTAATACAAGACTTAAATTACAACATAATATCTTTGTCAGTTAATAGAGGGGGTGTTCCTATTCGGTTCATGGATGATTGATAGTTAAGGTTGTATTGTCATTGAATGGTGTCTTCATTATAACACCTTTACCTTGATTTGCTATGCTCATTGGATTTTTCATGTTCTTTTTCTTCATTGGGTGATCTTATTTCATCATCTTGTAGATTAGGCATTTAAGCGCATTCTTTTTGTTAGTCATTAGGAGTGTGGCTTTCTCTTACTAGTTTGAATGCTACTCATCATTGAGTCCAGTCTTGTTGGTATTTTGTAGGTTTTTCTTACTATTCAAAAAGAATAATGAAATAAAGGATAATAGAACAATTTTTTGGGTTTTGATTTCGAAAATGAAATAAAGGATAATAAAACAATTTTTTTTTCAAAGACCCTTAAATTCCATGAGTATCCCTCAATTAGAATGGGATGAAGATCAAAGCATTCACGCATAAGAAGAATGATGTTCTTTGTATGATTATTTGTTTTCTAATTTTAAAGTGATCTACATTTGTTTATTTTTATTATAACTTTTTTTAACTCCTATTAAACATATAAATAATAGGTTTCATAATGCTGTAAAAAGAATGATGATTCTTTTTCTAATTTTGAATTGATAAATCATGCCTTAGTTTTTTATAATAAAATAATTTCAAAATTGTAATTTTATAAATATATATTTTTACTTTCCTCATAATTTTTTATTACCATTATTAATCAATTGAAATTGTATTTATTTATTTGTGGAGATAAAATTTTCATGCTTTTTAATAAATGAAAATAAAAAATAGAAAAATAGACAGAAGACACAATTGTAAAAAAGATGAGTGGTAGTTGTTGGATGAAATGGAAAAAAAAAAAAAAAAAATTTGGGAGAGGAAGGAGTGAAGAAAATGATATATACACATTACAACTTTTAGAAAGGACCATTGTTTTTCTTCTTCTATAAATACAAGAGAAAATAAAAAAAAATAAGTAAAGAATAAAATTAAAAAAAAAAATTAAAGTTTATAAATAATTAAAGTATACAAGAACTTTTATGAATTTTGTTTCTATATCCCATTCTGAATCTTTACACTGTCCAACATCTATAATTAAAATAAAAGTTGGGATATAGAAACGAAATTTATGAAAGTTTGTATATTTAAAAAAAGTGAACTTTTTTATTGAGGATTTAAGTAAACTTTTCCATAATATTTTTTACCTTTATGTAAAAATATTAAGAAATATTTGTCTGTTGGCTGTTAGATTGGGAAAGGGAGGGGAGGAGAGGGGCGATCGTGAGAGGGTGGGACCCACTGCCAGTAGAGGGTAAACTTGTCCTTTTATATTATTGTCCTCAAAGTTCCCCAATTCCGATATATACAACTCTTTGTATCCTCTTTTAATTAATTTCCCCTTGGGTGCACCAAAACATAATTTCTCCTTGGTCTTATCCATCTTTATCGTTTTTATACTTGATGGACTCTCAGAGCCTAATGATTTACCAAAAAATAACACTAACAATAATAATAATAAATATGAAATTGAATTTCATATCTTTAATTTTATCTATAACTAAGACCAGGGGCATATAAAATGTAATGTAAATAGATCATACCATATTCATTAAATTTACTTACCTAAATACCATTCGATTAATGTCACAAAGCATATACATGAGAATGCAATTAATTGAATCAACAGACTTTTGCCTGTCAATATTAGGTGCAAGTGTAGGGATAATAATGGCCCAGTTTAGGACCAGGCGGCCTGCTCCCGACCATGTCACAGTTTATTTTTTTAGTTTTTAAGCAGTTCATTTAAAAATTAAGCAGGCGGAAGCAGATGATTAGCGAGGATGGAAAAATTCTTAAACACCAGTTTTATTTATTTTTATTTTTATTTGTTTTTTATTATATTGAAATTAATATATTTCATAAAAAATAAAAATATTATAAATTTTATAAATTATTTATTAAAAAATATTCGATTATTATTTATTATATATATTAAAGTATAAAATAAAATAATAAAAAAATATTTTTTAAATATAATCGGGGCAGGGCGGGGCAGGCATGACAATATTCGAACCCGCCCCGACTTTGAAAAATCATCATCAGATTCACTTGATGTGATTCAGCCGGCCGTCGTTAGGCGAGGCGAGAATGCGAAATAACTCTGTAGATTACCATCCCCTTATGCAAGTGGAGTAAGATCGAGTTCCATGAGGCGATTTTCGTGAAAAAAAGAAGAAAGAATGAGATGAGACAAAGGCGGCTTCGATGACTCAAGTCATGACAAAATTATCAAGTTGAGAGTTTCAAAAACTGCCAAAATTAGGATATCAAAAATTACAAAAAAAAAAAAAAAAACAAGTATTAGAAAAGTAGAATAATATATAATATTTTATGAATACACAAATTAAAACAAAAAATAAAAAATAGATAGAATACTAGTTTTCTAGTCACTATGATTTTTCCGCAAAAGAGAACCTAAAAGATACTCTTCATTTTTGGGTTTAAATAAAAAAGAATACGATTTTTTTAACCTTTCATTTGTGTTTAATGTTTATTTTTTTAAATTATTAAAAAAATATCAAGAAAGAGATGAAGAGAGTAAAGATTGATACAAATAAAAAAAAGATGGATTTAAAAGTAATAAATTATTTTCATATAGTTTATGTGTAAATTTAAATATTCAATTATTAAATCTAGCTAATTTCTTAATTATATTCTTTTATTTAATACCATAAATTTTCTGAAAAAATAATAAAAAAATTCTGTTATATTAAGCATCTAAATATGTGACTAAATGGTATCTTTGCCTCTTTCTAAACTTCATCCTAAATTCGAGTCATTCCCTTTGGTAGCTCTTCAGGAATTTTAAACCTTGCGTCTTCTTGCAGTGTCGTAGTTAGTAGGGTATTATGGTCGCGAGGGATTAGTCGAGGTGTGCGTGGGCGCGAGCACCCTCGTTATCAAAAAAAAAAAAAAAAATTCAAGTCATTCATCAAAAGCCATGGATGTATAAAAAATTGATTAATTTGAAAATACATAAATTTATAATAATTTTAATTACATTTAATTTGAACATACAAAATGGTATTTTTGAAAATTCTTTTTGGAATAATGGGCCTGACTTACACAAAAATTCTAAACGAGAGAATACAAGGTGGCTTGTGTGGTATTGCAGCATTATATTGCATAGTACTATTCTTTATTCATGTAAAACAGCCGTTTTATAATCTAGTTTATGATAATTTACCTTTCTGTGCATTGCAGAATTGGGTCTTGGAACTCCAATTCTGTCACATCTTCTATGTGATTGGCCTTGTTAATTGAACATGAGTTCTTGGGAAAACGAAAAGGACATGGTTAAGATAAGAATTATTATTATTTTTTTAAAAAAGAAAACTTATATAGTTGCTTTTAAGGATATACTCCTTCCTTATAAACTTATATCCATTACATAAATTAACGAGTAGGACATAACTTGCTCATTCTACCTAATATAAAGCATTAATATGAAAAATGTGGGAAGGCAGATAATGTACAAATTACTTTAAAAAGATGTTGAAAACCCTCAATTTCAAACTTCGTTTTCAGATTTTAGGCGCATTCAAATTATATTTCATGAAATATCAGCACTTAATTCAACTAAAAACTATTCATTTTTAATTCATTTAAAGTTACAATTTTTTGTTTACAATTCTTAAACCAAGATTTAACTCATATTAGTATAAGACAAGTTGATAATATTTTTATTTTTATTTTAAAAAACAACTAAAAAATATTTATTCAAAAATGATTTTGAAAAATTAATCTTAAAAGTTATTTTTAATTTTTCTAACTTTGAAAACCCTCAATAAAGTAATTAGGATTTCGGGAAGCAGTCAGATCGGTCCCAAAATCTTTAAAATTTTGTAACCACCGGGATCAAGATAAGATCTTTAAATAAGTCTCCCTCAATTAAAATTTTATGGGTTTTTAAAAAATAAAAATTATAACAGGCGTGAGATAAACTGGCTAAGTCTAATACAACCATGACCATTTAAGCCGGCATTGTGCCAGCCACTTGAGCAGGGGGAAGCATTGCAGGCATCATGATGTGAACACAGGAATATGACTCAGAAAACAGCAAATGGAAGCATCATGCTTGTCCATGGATGCTACATACCCCTCCATATTTAGTCTTTTGTTTTGTTTACCAGCTGTTTGTTCTAATTGTTATACCATGTTTTATATTCTAGATTGTGCTTTCCGGTGGACCTCATTTCCATTGACATCCGATGCTATAGAAAAAAGATTTTGATGACCATGCTTCTCAAGTCTTGAAGTAACTCAATGGGGAGATTCTTATCGAAGAATGGCATCCATGCTTAGTTAAATAGCAGCCTTAATGACAAAAATTAGGAAATGGAGGTGGTATCGAGTGTGAATACGTCAGGGGTTTTGAGGTGGCATATTTGGAAACTTTGGAGAGAATGGAGAGATTGTAAAATAAGCGGTTGGTGGGCTCTTGTTCCTCTCCAGCGGTATATTAAATGCAATATTTAACTGAAGTTAATTATATTTTTAATAAGAAAAATTGAATTATTAAAATGTCGCCCGTTTAGCGAAACTGCAATTTGGAAGCGAAAATCACTGTCGGGGTGTCAAAATATTGTTCCAGTTTCACAAAATGGTATTTGTACCTGTGCAACATTCTCGTTGGAGTTGCTCTTACTAAGTATTGTTCATGTAAGTAAGTTGTCAATCACTATGCTAGCCTACTAGCTTCTCTCTTTCAACTAAACAATTCTAAAGGGATCAATGAATTTGACTTGCAGATGATAGATATAGATGATTTGATCTTTTTATTCTAAGGACTCTCAGGATTTGAATAATAATACAAAATTAATGGAAGGAACAAGTTAATTTGAGAAGATTGCAGAAATGTGGCTGAGAGAATGTGTAATTATTTGAAATTGTTGTGGCCTGCTGTTCAACTCCTGATTAAATAGACTAAACTGGCAAGGTCTTTACTGGGTTTCAATTTGGGGGCAATCTTTTGTAGTTGCTGGATGGCTAGTTGTATATATATATATATATATATATATATATATATATATATATATATATATATACACCATTGACTGACTAAAAAAAGAGAGTGAAAAAATGATTAAAAAAATTAAGAAACTTGTTAGAGCTTGCCTTGCTTTACCAATTAACATCAATGTATTTTTAATATATAATATTTTGATGCGGTAGTGAATTTCTGGAAATTTTAGGTCATAATGTATATAATTTTCGTGTTTGGTAGTAAAATTCTTTCTTTTATAGATATATTTTTCAAAGGCAAGTGGGTTTGGCAGTCTTTATTTTATAATATTGGTGTGGAAAATCACCTTGGAGTTCGTTTCTGTCCAATTCTAATATTTAAATATATCACTCTCCATTGGTGCATCTCACATGCAATAAAGTTGCATTCATAAGAATCATTGAAAACCTCCACAACTACATATGGGTGCCATCATTCATTACAGAACCACACAAAAACAATTTGAAATTTTATTTCTTATTTATGTTATAATTAAAGTTGATTGTAATAATTATTTATTAAAAAAAATTATGGCAATAGCTTCTCATGGAAGAACCACTTTATCTTTTCAAAATTTAAAATAATTACTTGCAGATCTTTGAACCCAATATTATAGAAATGCTTGTACCACAAATTTCTTTTAAGGCCTTCAAATATTTAATTTTTTCATTTGAAAAAATAATGCATGATGATGAGCTAGTGGCTTCTCCTTTATTTTTAATAGAAAATTCTATTATTTTAATGTTTCTTTTATTAATAAAGGAAGAACTTTATCAACTATGGCGGGAAAATTTCATCTTCCCTTCACTCCCACCATCACAAGATCCTCTTTATGTTTGGCTTCATCCTCTCAAGTTTAAACCCACTATTGTTGAATGCCAAAAGATAAAATAAAAAAATAAAATAAAATAAAAAAAATCACATTTGCAAAAATTATTTAGGAGGGTCATTGGATCCACCTACCTCTCCAACTTTTTTGTTAGGGTTATGCCTTCTATTTTCTTAGTGATTCTGTTAATAAATTCCTTATATAATAATATTATCGTTTGAATAATTTAATAACAAAAGAAGATGCTTTAGTAGACGTGAGCGACCCATAGGTGGAGAAAATGAAAGAAAACAGGAAAAAAATCTAGAAATAGAAAAAAAACATATTGTTGAATGCTCAAAAGAGAACAAACTAGAAAAATAAATATCATGTATATGAAGATAGTAATTTTTTCTTTTGAAAGAATCATATCATTTGAAAATGTCACATATGAGAGCATCATCAATTAACTAGTAAGGATAAAATAAATGACAAATTTTAAAAGTATTAATACAATTTCATTTACTTTTCTATTCATTTATTAATTTTTATAATTATAATTATGACTTTTACAGTATTGATGTTCATATTCCTATACTTTGCTAAATAGACTAATAGTTTTCCATTATATTCTAATTATATATTATCACGTAATTCTGAACAAAAAAAATAATAAAAATCATTTTTCTCTAAGAAAAAGATTATAATAAGAAAATATATAATAGTTTTCTTATTCAATCATGAGAAAATAATTTTTTCGAAATTTTTTCTTAATATCATCTAGGAATCTAGGAATATAAAATAAAATGAAGAAAAGGAGATGACTTTCTTTAACATCAATGTTCATAATTTCTTCCACAATGAGCAGGCGAGATTTATTGGGTTTTTTTGTGTGTTTGTTTGAATTATTCAGAACATGTGGGGCTTTGGAGTAAATGGTAGTAACTTTTGTTGCCAATAATGTAGGGTTAAATTGGCACTATATCTTGTCTCCTAGTGTTTACAAGAAGATGTCTGCCCAAAGTCAAGTGATGAAGATTTGAAGGTTTAAACATGAAGTCTCAGGCCTTGGTTCTATGTCGGACAGAGCGAACGTGCTAATCACAGGAGAGTGGTATGTTTGGACTGAGAGGTACATTGCTGATAAACAGTAGAGCTTTGAACATTTCAAGCTGGGCTTGTTGGTGTGAGGGAGCTGAGGCGGCAGAACTGAGCAGGCTTAAATCGAGGTACGAGCAGGCGATTTAAGAAAAAAGAAAGCAGCCCAGGCTCATTAGGCCATTTTCCATATGAACGAGCTCGAGCTTAACCTCGAGCTCAAGCTAATCCCAGAGCCTAAATAGAAGGACCAAAAAAGGAATGATGTGGATGTTTAAAAATAACATCCACATATCATCAGTAAATAAGTATTAAAGTTAGAAAGTAAAATTTTTTTGATGATGATGGTGTGCATCTTTTCTAAATAATAGAAAAGAAGACAAAAAACACTGTTGATAAAAGCCTTGAAAAATAATTTGCTAAAAGATTGAGATAATAAAAATAGAAGATAAGATGAATATTAATCTAGATTAAGCAAAAGACTAAGGACATAATTGTAATTTCCAAGTTTTTTTTTATACAACGTTAAAAGCGGCTAAAACTAAGTTATTGCTATCTTCTTAATGATGCAAACCAAAAAAAAATAAAATAAATACTAGGCAGTTAAAAGAAATATAGCTAATGAAATTTTAAACACATTTTTTGGCATTATGACTTCCAAGTCAAGATGACTGTTCTGAACATATGATGCACTTATTAATTTGATAGGATCTATTATAACTTTCTAATTATATATATATATATATATATATATATATATATATATATATATATATATATATTACTGATTATAAAAAAAAAAATACTTACAGTTGGTGAAAGCTTCACTCCTAAATCACTTGGCGTAGTAATCCCCCGAGCAAGTCAGCTTGAGCAGTCTAGGCTTATTGAACCCCGATATTGATCAAATTTCCAGTTATAACATCAAATTCATCCCAAACAACTGATTTTTTTCTTTGGTTTGGCTTGGACATTGATGAAGATGATTCAATCCCCATTTCTTCTAATTCATCCATATCATCCAGATTTGACATTTCATCCGTATTTGACATTTTTGGTATCTAGCAGACTATGAGAATAAAAATTCAATCATTAATAATTAAAAAAACAAAGTGGTAAAAACAAGAAATTACACACACATGCACGAACACATCCTCCTTTGAAAATTAAGAGAGACGATCATTGAAAAGTGAGAGATTATTTATGAACTAAAAATTATTTCATCAAGCTACTATAACTAATATAATCATCCAGTTGGGTTTCTTGCTGCTTCACCAAGAAAATTATAAGAAAAATAAAAATAAAACCAACATCAAACTGAAATCTATTACAGAAATCCTCAACAATTTAAGAGTACCAAACAAAACCAACAACACAGAAATTATAGAAATTAAAAAAGGATTCTCTGAAAAAAGTGTGAATTAGAACCGTCGGCTGATAATATCTAAAATTCGATATCATTTAATATAAATAGTTTGTACATAATGTTTGCTATGGAAAGGAAGCAAATATTTAAGAGTAATGAAAAATTGAGAAACCTACCAATATATTGTACTTGTAGCATTTTGGTGGCAATTGGCAAGAGTTTCTGTGATTTTCTGCAAAACACAAAGTGAATTGTAACTCTGACATGAGAAATAACGTAAGGAATTATCGTTTGATCAAATAACCCACATAGAGCCTCAAATTTTTAAGCAAACATTTCTCTCATTGGTTTAATATAATAATGATAAATTCCAACAAATCAATATGAGAAAATCTTATTGATAAAAGAGAAAAAAGAAAATCACGTACAAGGAATAATGAAATGTCCTTGAGTGAACCAAAAAAGAAAGAAAAGAGAGCTTAAAAATACAATTGTGATTTAATAAAACAATACTCAACAAACAAAACCCGACCGGAAAAGACATCTCGGTAATCTTCTGAAGAATTACTATTACTAACTCAAGGCACCAAGGAAAAAATAATAGTCAAGTCACATACAGGAAGTTGCTAAATCCGCGGAGGGTGCTGCAAACCATTGGAAAAGGATGCGACTCCACTTGACTCGATCACATTAATTTTTTCATAAGCGACCCATTATTTCTCTGTTTTCCAGTCTAGTAAACTTAAAATTTCAATTTTCAACCCATTTTTATTGACACGTTCATTTCAAGTAGCTAATGGTATTACTGAAAAAATTGAAAAAGGAAAATGTTCACAAAAATCATTTTTGTACGTTTGATTTTACTATATAAGACATAAAAAATATAATATGATTAAAATCATTTAAAGCGTACGTTTTAAAGATTATTTTAAAAATTAGAAGCTAGAAACGAGATAATGAATAAGTATAATTTATTGACTTTTTATTCTTTTTCCCTTTATTTTGGTGAATTTTTATGGAATAAGGCATAGCCTTAGTTGGCTTTGTTTGATTTGGGAACATGAAATAGGAAATGAACATGTAAATATTAAATGACTTAAAAATATTTTATTAAAATCAAATCTGTCTTACTCTTGAGAAAATAGATCAGTATCCGTATCTTCTTGTCTTGGACCGGTGATTGAGGGAAAAGGGCGAGAAAGCAAGTAGATTGCCCGACTCATATCAGTCTCCTGATAGCCAATGGCCAAAAGAAAGAAAAAACAAATAATAAAAAGAAATGAGAGATTTCGCTAGTATCTCGAACTATCAAACAATCCCCCGTCTACCGGAGTTACCCAGTGAACAACAATTCGACATTTCGACTCAAGCTTGGGGCTTTCACGAGGAGGAGGGATCTACTTTTCCTAATAATAGATTTCCTCTTGAATGCCAGTCTTCCTCTAGCGGGATCGATCTCGGAAGAATCTTTGAAGGATGATTGGTAAAATGCCCAAGAAAATAAATAAAAATAGCTTCTTCGAGGATCATCAATGGATCTCTTCCCTATAGAAGCACACAATGGATGAAGAAGGAAGTCGCCTGCTAGGTGGTGCGATTAGTGTGAATGCCGTGCTGAGTGGTGTCTTCAAAGTATAGGAAGAATTTGGGGAATAGGGTTTTGATTTTCCAAATGGGGAAAATGGCGAGAGAGGGTTGAGGGAGGCGTCGAGGATTTAGAGTTTGTCGGTGAGGTTTCAACTTTTATTTTGGGTTAAAATGATAATAAAATTGTTTTTAATGTACGAGGCTCGATTGGGCTCAGGCTGGCTGGTGTTGGAGACTCGGGCTCAGGGTTATCAAGCCTAAATTAAGGCTCAAGCTCGGCTCGTTTAGCTGCTAATGGCGGGCAGGCGAGCTTTCGGCGGGCAGGTCGGGCAGAGTAGCTTGTCGTTACCGTCTGGTGGACCGTCTAGGACTCTTGGAGCCCAAGGTAATTGGAAGGAAGAAATAGAAGAGCTCTAGGACTTCTCTAGATCCTACGGATAATGTAACAAGAAGGAGCCTGCTCAGCCTTGGACTATGCCACATGGTTTGATGCAACAAGAATCATGATGAGGGAAAGATTTTGCTTGGAATAGGACTCAGTCTTTGGACCCAGTTCGAATTGGAGTTAGAATGGGCATAGGACTACACTCGAGTACTCTCGGGTCTCTCAACTTTGGGGAAAGCATCGAGATAAACTAGGATTTATCGACATCTTAGGATAATGGAGAGTCTTCCAAATTGATCATCCAAACTATGAAACTAGATTTGGAACCAGTTGGGTTTTAGAATGGTCAATATCTTTGTCTCAAGTATACTACAAGAAGATGACTGATTAGAAGATGAAATTTGAGGAAGATTTGATGGGTTAAACATCACGTCCCTGGAAGAAGTCTAGACATAGTAGGAACTAATGTGGGACGTAAATCAATTCTGGAACCTTGGAGGCTAAGATCTTGTGGGAGACGAATGCAGGTTAGCACACAGAGATCATTTAGGCAAATGAATAGATCAAATCATTAAAGATCCAATCATCTAAGTATCAAAAATAGAACTAGAAACAAATCAAGATTCTATTCACAAAGAGAGTTGTATCATAGAATTATACCATAACTTGATTTATTACATGTTTAGGGTATAATATAAGTGAAATTTGCATTTTTCGGAAATTGAAGTACTAAGGGTAAACTGGTAAAATGTCACATTAAGGACCTAAAGGTCATAACATAAGAAGATGATATGGTATTGTAGAAATATGATAAGTTGATTTGCAAATAATAGAAAGATAAAGGACCAAATGCAAAGGCTAAGGAATTAATCTAAAAGAGAATTTAAGCGAATGTGATGAGCGAAACAAAGGTGCCCATATCAAATGAGGGATAAGACCAAAAATTAGTCTATGGATTGAGGAGAATATATTTTCTCATTTTTGGGAGAAAAGGGCTAAGGCTACGGTTTTTAGAGGAGAAGCCTTCTTTGGTGATTTCTCTTCAATTGCTTTGGAGATCTAGCCTTGTTCAAGAGAAGAAGTGAAGAAAGGGAGAAGTTTGGTTCAAGTTAAGAAGATCAAGGTAAGGAAATCATCCTAACTCACTCTTTGTCTATGTTTGGGTTAGTAGAACCCTAGCTCATCCATAAATGTGTTTTGTTGGTTTGAGTTTGGTTTTGATGTTTTGTTTTGGTTTGTTTTGTTTTTGGTTGGAAATCTTAGGTGAAAGGGCAAAATGCCACATTTTGCATTCAATACGACAGCTCCGCCTAGGCGTAGCGGGAGTGCTCGCCTAGGCGGAGGGTGCCTAGCTGAGCAGAAGGAGTCATGACCAACATTATGCTCCACTGAGCTGGCCGACAACCATCTTGACCAACATTATGCTCGGCCTAGGCGTATCAATAGTTCTAGTTTTGTTCTTTCTTTGGTTCATTCTAGAATTTGTTACTCTTTTGTTTGGACTTTCAATGGAAGATAAGTAGGCATAAAATTAGATTAATTGAGGATCCTAATAAGTGAATGAAAGGGTCTGTATATGTATAAAAGTTATATGAAAAAATGCTACATGCCTCGCTTGAGAAAGCGAATGGGTGGACAATGTTTCTTACCCTTATTTGCTAATGTGATTAAGAACAATATAACAAGCTCATTAATACATATAATTGTATGCCTGCTTAAGACCAAATAGCGAATGAATAGGCACCTCTGATCAGTGTTTCGCGTCACGCTAGTGCTACGACGCCGTTGCGTGGGCGGGACAACGTCTCTATTGTTGCTTGGCACTCTCTATTGATGCTACGGCACTCTACGAAGTGGTGCCCGGCACTTTTTGTTGCGATGGCGGGGCACGTCTACATTTAAATGCTTGTCACAGGTACCTTCGATTACCTATTGTGTGTGTTCATCATTCATTATTACTAGTCTATATAGGCAAACATTTATATGACAAGAATTTGAATAATGAACAATAAGAAAGCATAAGGAATTAGTTATTTTCTATAATGTACCTACGAATACCTTTTGTACAAGATCTCTGTTCTGAACTCCTACGGGAGATATGAAAACCCTGTTATAAGAATTATGCTACATGAAAACTCTGTTATAGAATTATGTTATCTTTGTCTGACTACGGTATACATTTTTGTTATATGTATGTGGACCACCCCAAGTGGTCATATATCTGTTATATGTTTCCTTCTAACCTATAAGTTTAGCACGGGTGTTTCATCCATGTAGGTACTGAAGAGGATATTCGTGGCATTCCGCGATCCCGGGGCTGACAGCGTTACAGGGTCCATCGTATGTAGGTTTTTTTATTCTATTTTGTAATGTAAATGTAATATTTTAGAAATAATACATATTGTGTAAGTACAAGTAAATGGGACTTAGGAAAATATGTAAAGGACAATTTAAACACCACTATGGTGGTAGTATTACAATTTATGTCATTATGGAGGAATTTATGGATTTAAGTTATGTCAATATCATATTATGATTTATATGACTGAAATGGGCCCTGATGTTAGAAGCGAGATAAGAGTCCTAGTCCCGTCTGCGCTCTCTCTCTTTGCCCGGTACGAGGTAGGGCGTGATAATTTAGAGGAGTTCACCTAATATAGGTTTTGATTTTTGGTTTTGGAATGTAAATGTAAAAGTTTTTTGTAATAGTGGAGTTTGTATAAATACAAGTAAATGGGACTCAAGCATGTATATACAGGACATTTTAAACACCACTACGGTGGTAGTTTTACATGTTATATTATGATATCTGGATTTGTTGCCCACCAATGTCAGAAAAGTAGGATAAAGAGTCTCGGAGTCCAGGTGTCGTACCCGCTTCTCTTTGCTAGGCGAGGGTAGGGGGCATAGCGAATACCTGTCTTTGAATATAGGATATGGAGTCATATTAGGATAATGATCTTGTCCTATCAGGACTTCCAAGGGCTATAAATTCAAGGCTTTGGAAGTTGCTCAACCCGAATTCTACAACTGATCTTGAAGAAGAATGAGATTCGTCCCGGACGTGATGAAGAAGTGTGGAGTCGCGGAATGCAGGTGAGGTATTACCGTTAAAGCCTTTCTATATGTGAAAATATGATGGTATTTATATTCTTCATCTTATTTTGATGTATTGTGCGTTATGGGTGTGCCATTCTGTAGAGAGGGGAATAGAGGGAGTTCATTCTAAATTTCACTAGGAGTGATTAGATTTCAAGAAGGGTTGTGGATAGAGAGAGAGAGAGAGAGAGAGTCGCGTACCACATAAGACTGATTGTAAACTTTGAATCATACTAGTGGAAATCCTTGCATCTAGGCACAACCAAGATGGACGTAGGTAGGTTGTCTAACCACGTAAAAGATTGTGTGTGCTTTTATTTTTCTATTTACATATATTTTTATCCCCAGGCTACCTGAGACCATCACCTGATGGGTTGAGCTTGCCCCCACAAAGTGCGAATTTGCCCTCACAAAGTCGAATGTGGACCTCATCCTTAACCGGCCACCGAGGGGGGCGGGTCGAACACCTATACTAAAGTCGGACTCACCTCACGAAGTCCAAACAACAAGGACTATATCGAGAAACGCTCACTTATGTACTCACGACAAATACAGTAACTAAAGACTAAAAAGAAATTTATGTGAAGAAAAGATAGAAAAGTTTACTACTACAATACTATATTGTTGGTAAGAAGAAGGTTTACTTTTAATGTGAAAGAAGCCATTAGTCAAAGAGAAAAATTCATTGATTTTGTTTAGCTTTCAAATGTGATAAGATTTCATACAATTAACATTTTAAATTTGTTTTTAGAGAATATTAGAATTATTGAATTTCTATTAAAATATAAATTTTATGGAAAGTAGAGGACATGTTCTACGACGTTTGGTAAGGCGAAATGATAACTGCAAAGAATGGGCGCCTATCAAGCTCCTTGGATGTCTGAGGAAAAAAGGGAAAAGGAAAAAACAAAAGGAAGAAAGAAAAGAGAAAAAGTTTTTTTTTTTTTTTACAACTAAGCATTTTGTTATGATGTAATAAAATGTCCCTACGGGGACCCCTTCCTTCCTTGGATGTCTTGCCTTCCCTTCCTTGGATGTCCTGCCTGTAAGTACCTCGATCGTCTGATCCTCTGGGCATCAGCAACGCAACGTGAACCTGTAAAAAGGTGATCCGACAGCGATATGTTGGTCACCTCTCTGATGATTAAGTCAGCAAAAGATGGAGAAGAATAAGTAGAGAGTTTTAGCACACTTTAATGTCCTTACCTCATGGGAGATCTTCCCGATTTATAGGGCGCGGTTCGTTAATCTTCCCTTAATTTTAGGAATAAAATTTCTTAATTTTAGGGATAAAATCTCTTAATTTTAGAGATAAAACCTCTTTATTCCTATTAAGGATTAACCTTCCGAGAAATAAGGGATTTGGAATCTTGGAAATTCACTGATAATTGCATATTTTCCACTTTCATGTACTTATCCATAACGGACTTCCATTATGTGATGGATGGTAGGCTAGGATACCAAAACTCTAGGCAGGCCACCACGAAGCTGGTCGGTGGGAAGATACGACTTTCTCGGGCGTGTGAAGACTATCCCCCATCTAGATAGTCCTTTGGTCTTAATACGGTTAATGGGCTTAAGCTGTTTCACAATGTGGAGCGGCGGGCCGCAGGCCCATCAGTAGTGGAGTGCAGATTACAAAGACCATGGTACTCACCGTGCCCCCTTTTCCCGGTGAAGGTTGTGCTTTTGATGAGGAAAATCTATTGTTTAAAACTTGAGTGTGAAGTTGGTGGGAGAATTAATACGTACATTGAACGCACCATAAGGTGAAGTGCGTTTGAATATAAAGTGTGACATAGCATGCGTTTGACATGTCCTGGCGCGTGATGTCTTGACGGCACATTTAATGTGCTTTCGTTGATGTTGCCTATATGGGGGTTGGGCTCGAGGCTCCCTCGAAGCTCTTTACACTTCAAATTCCTTTCTCTGTGATCCCTACGAACTATTCTTTGAAGAGATTATAGGAGATCCCTTCCATGACTTTCAATTTTTCGGCGAGTTTTTTATAAAAAAATTAGTTTGTATCTCCTTCTTTGTGTTTTTTGTGCCTTTGTTTGTTGAGTATTTTTGGGTCAGAAAGTTCTCGTTTCTTCTTGAGGGTGCGAACATCATTCGATGGTGGGGTTCTTAGGTTTTGTCGCAAGCAGGTTGTTAAACCTCCAGAGGGGGATTTCTTTTGTCTTTTGGTTGATCCCCCTTTATCTGTTTGTTTGGTTGTAGAATGGTGAGAGGTCACGAAGAGGCTTCCACCAGTCAGGCTGGGCATAAGAGGGGACCAGGGGAAATGCCCACGATAGCGACCTAGTCATTTGCTAATAATGCGTAGAGACTTGAGGTCCTTTAGACAAGTTCCTGTTGCCATCATATTGGAGGTGTCAGACAGCACGACTACCTCGACAATGGGAGCGGTAGATAATGCCATTTATTTTATATTTTTCTAGAGGAGCAAACATAATGACAAGAAGTTGATGTTCCTCAAATGAAAGTCTTCATACCTTTTCTCAAATTATATCCTAAGCTATACCTCTGCCCTCCTAACCTGAACTAAAATCAAGCTTTTGAATCTCTATCTTCTTGGAACAACCATGGCTTCCGCAAACACTAATTATACACATCTCATCACAAATAAATTATATATAGCATAATTAAGGAGACAAGCAATTTATGGTATATAATAAAAGGATATCTGATTCAAACGGACAAAATCCAAAAAGTTAAAATGCAAAAAAGATATAAAAAACATCTTTTTAGAAAAAATGTCCATAAAAATGTAGTTATAATGTGGTGAATTTGTTTTCTACGTTCAAGGGCATTTTTGTTTAAAATAGTGACATTTTCAAGATTAGTTGTGACGCCCCACAACCGGGGTGTCCGTTGACAACCCGTCAACCCGTGGAATACTCGTGAATGCGGGTGCTCCGAACTTCCTCAATCGGGCGAATCTCAGCAATCAGAAAGGAGCTCTACCCCAAATACAAGCACCATCACGGAAACAATTCAATATGGCCACACAGGGTCCATATACAATTAAAATGAGTAAAAATGGCCACTTGGGCCCCTGCATTAATACTCACAACAAACATATCCCAACCAAAATATACTACATGATTCATGTTCATTTATTAATGCATCTTGTGTGATAAGTTTGGGCATAGAGGTTACGGCCTTTAGAAAAGCCGTAATATGATGGAAAATTCTTCTCTAGGATGTAGGGTGAGAGTTGGGCAAATGTGTCGAGACCGTGAGTCAGGGATCTCAGTGATTCTGCTCATGGTGGACCTTAGGGTGGTAGACGTACGGGTGTTGATGTCGTTCATGACATGGATGAGTTGGCGACCATCGGGTTGTCGATGGCGGACCTCGCCCAGGGTTGTCTGCGGAAACCACGATCTTGAGTTAGGTGAGGAGCTACATATGCACGTGGTTAGATGTGTGTGTGCGTGGAATTTCGGGACAAAATTAACAAGAAGGGGAGAATGTGAGCCTCGTAAAATTCGATTTTTAAGAAGAGGCGAATCGTAATTTTGGTAAAAATCACAAGGTACTACAGATCTCAGGATGATGAAATAGATTTCATAGATTGGAATGCATCTCATGAGGAAATCTAGCTAACACGTTTAATTTCGTCGAATTTCGAGGCAGGTCGATTTCTTGGCGTTTTTAGTGCAAATTGTCGGGTCTTAAGTAAACGACATGTGATGTGACAAAAGTCACCTGCCAACATGTACTCATGTGACATGTTGCATGAGTAGAGAGGCGATGGAAACGGATGGTAGAGATGGTGCGTGTGTCAAATAATAGTGACAAAAAGAGGAATGAAATGGGAATTTTGGAAATTTTAAATGATAATAAGACGAAAATTCGAATAGTGTCATCTCCTATCTTCAAGTGAGACCAAAGCGTGGGGAGAGCGAGAAATTGATGCGTGGGCATGAAAATGGGTGATTTTAGTGAGAGAGTAGGGACTTACTCTCCCCAGATTTACAGTATCCAAATGATCGGTTTTCTTTGGAAGCAGAGAGGAAAGTTGCTCTACCTTGTGAGGCCTACGCGTGAGCTGATTAGGAGTTTCAACAAACTCCGTGAAATAGGGGTTTTATCCTCCCTGTTTTACCCTTTGTTTAAGTGTGTTTATGATGCTTGAGTTGATTGAGGTCGTGAGTGGCCGTTTGATCGGTCCCAAAACTTGGGATCGAATTGTTGAAATTGTGGAGCTCATTTGAGCAGTTTAGTGACAGTCCACGGACTGTTTGGGCAATTGGTGGTATAAATTAAGCATTAAATTGTGTTTTGGTGAGTAGGAGACCGAAAATGGATGTGGAATTTAGTTCCGCAAAGAAGAACCGAGGTTGGATGAGTGGTACATACAGACGGCCCACGTGCTTTTTGTTTTGGGGTACATTAAAACGATCCGGGTTTATTAATGAAATGGACCAAAACGTCCATGTGTTGGGTGCTTGAAAATTGATGAAATGAATAGCTTGATTTGTGTGGAAATGGATGAGTTATCGCTGAACCGTGTATTAACATGATGTCACAATTATATGAAATATAATTGTGTGTATAGGCCATTGGAGATAAAATTGTGATTTACTCAATTATATGGAATATAATTGTGTGTATAGGCCATTGGAGATGAAATTGTGATTTGCTCAATTATATGGAATATAATTGTGTGTATGGGCCATTGGAGATGAGATTGTGATTTGCTCCGAGTGAGCTAATTTGGAGTGATAGTTGATATTGTTGAATTGCGTAGTGTGATTGTAAAATTAACGAATATATGCATATTATATATTGGTATAAAAAATTGGTTGAAATGGCATAATGCATTTCCTTATGCAGGGTATCTTAGAAATTAGGTGTGGTGCATGACCTGGTTTTACGGCAGACATGATTTCAAAGGAATTTCCACGGGATGATTTTCGGAGAAGATAGGGTTGGGGAGGCAGTCAACGGATCATTTAGATGAGGACCATGGCTTGTTCGGAGAGTTCTCAACATTCGCCTCGGAGGAATAGTCCCATCTTTTATCCAATCTCGGTAGTTTATTTTCCAAGAACAACAAGTTTTGTTTTTTGAAAATGATATTTTTCTCATATGCATGGCTTGAGCAGTTTTGTGGTCGGTGAGGATTCGAGACATGGGAATAGGCATGTAGACATTCCAAGAGTAAGATAACGTATTTACTTGAGTGTGTGTTTAAATTGAAGCGTATATGCATGGTGGATGGCAGTTTAGGGTGATTCTATTCTGACGATAGCTTCGCTGTCGTGAACATTTTTAGGTACGAGGGGCGCTCGAGAGAGCGGCTCTTCTTAGAGGCGATTTTGAAGAAATTTGGGTTGTGGCTTTGATCTTTTGGATAATATGTATTAAATTATAGATTTTAATATGTATTTGTATTAAGAAGTAATGTATAACTCTCTTGAACCATATGAGATAGTTGGTTGGTTATTTTGGTAAATGTTATAACTCATGAACTATTGGAATATAGTTGAATTTATATGTTTGATAGTGTTGATATAGGGGCTAGTGGCCATTTTTACTCGGGTATGCGTCTCGTGATACGAGGCAGTATAGATTTCATAGGATTGACCGTGTGAATCACAGTTTTGGGGCGTCACATTAGTAATATAAGAGATCATTCTTGCAAATATTTTTGGGATTAGTCCATTTTAATCCAATTTCTCTATAATCATATACAAAAAACAAACTAGGTTTCTAATTATAAAAAATAAAATATAATAGCATTAAACAAAAAAAAAAAATCAGTAATATTTTGTGTTTACATAAACATAACAAAAAAACTATTACTTGTTATTCAAAAAAACAAAAATAGTTATCATCCTTTAAAAAAAATAAATTACATTCTCATGGGAGGAAGAAGAACATGTTGAGAAGACATTTGGATGAATATTGGAGGTAAAAGAAAGAAAGAAATAACTACCTTTATAAAAAAACACCTCTCTTATCTTATGGGATGAAAACTTCGAACCAACCATTTCATGAAACTTAATCTGCAGACATGACGTTGAATCTATTTTCAGGAAGCTATAATTGCTATAAAAGCTAAAAATTATTCAATGACAAAACTCATGAGGAAATGAGGGAAAAGGAGTTTAATGTAAAAGTAATTCATTTTTAGAAAAAAAAAATGACATCTCTTTTCCAAATATTCACAAAACAATTTTTTTCTTTTTTTCTTTTAAAAACCACATTTGGTAAAAATTAATCTTAAAACCGCAGTTGGTAAATGCGGTTTTAAAGTTACCTTAAAACCACAGTTGGTGAATACGGTTTTAAGGTTAATTTTCAAAACCTCAGTTGGTGAATACGGTTTTAAAAAGTAAAAAGATTTATTTTATGAATATTTTGATAAGAAGTCTACATGTATATTTTTAAAAAATGAATTATTTTTACTTTAAACTCAAGTAAAAAAGACTGTAAATTAATTTGATTTGTCAAGGAAGCACGTGCGGTCAAAAGTGAATAATTCTCTAAAATATAGTGAGTTAGGGAGGCAGACGAGTGAGGAAATCTCGAAACTTTAATAGGTGCTACCTTGACTAAGTCAGGAACGAATTTCAATGTATGTGAAATCTCGGAACATATTATATATATATATACAAAATAAAAGTAGTTTTCAATGTTGGGTCATGGGTGGTGTGAGTGGCGAGTGAGTAAGGCATCTATTCACTTTGTATATTACATTGTAGTACTTTGTTTTGGATTCGATCTAGATTCTTCTTCATCCCACCCCTTTATAACTTGAGTAAGACCTCAGGGGCATATGTGAACAAATTAATTAAGAGTAGTCTTTCGGGTGTTTTTCTTGTTGAGAGGCGATTGGTAATCAAAGTTAAGTTTATGTTTAAATATGACTTGTTATATAGTTTAGAGGTGGATGGATTTTATAAACTTGAATTTTCTTTTTGACATATTTAAAGAATAGACAACTCAAGGGAACTGGGAATTCAAGAATATTGTTATGATGGTTCACAAGCTGTGATCTCTTACCATTGGATATTTTGAATTAATTGAGTTGGTGTAAGAGATCATGATGAAGAAAGCTATAGATTCATATATATATATATATGGAAAGAGAAAAGAAAAAAACTAGCAATTCATTTTCAAAGAATATGTTTCTTTCCACACGCACACACGCTTTTATTAGACGACAAATAAGGTGCACAAAGTCCTCCTACCAATTATCAATATTATGTCCGGGGGTAGAACCGTAATTTCCAACCCATGATTAATTTAGAATATGTTTACATTAAACCAAGTATTATTATTAAATAATCATAAGCAATGAGAGAAAATGAAATTAAAAAAAAGTGGAGAGAAAATCTTTGAAACCCGACCACAACATCTTATGTACAGTACATATCAAACTGAGACTTTGGGAGAAAAGTCTGACCGCTATTCTGCTTGTCGTCTTATCTTACAGAAACAAGTGGAAGACTGTGGGTTTGCCTACCACCACTTAGAGACAAGGACCTCGGGAGTTGAAAAGTGACTGGTGGAGGGTCAGATCATCTCGTGGTACGTCTCCTTCATCTCCCACCCTACTATCAACCCCACTATTTTTGGTCAACATGGTTTTCCCAATGCTGAACGGTTCATGATTGCAGGTGGCATAGCGCACCTAGTTTTTTATAATAAAATAATTTGACATTTATGTAATTTTTATAAATATATATTTTTACTTTTCACACAATTTTTATTATCACGATTCATTTAATCCATTGAAATTGTATTTATTTATTCGACAAAGTAAAATTTTACACTTTTTACTAACATCAATAATTTTTTTTAAATAATCAGTAAATTATTTTTTACTAATGCACTAAATTGATGTGCGTAAATTTTTAAGAAGCATGTCCTTTTTTTTTGTGAAAAATACTACATAGGAATTTTACAAATATTAAAACAAGATCCATAATAATTTTTAAAGACAATTTTTTTTACATCTCTAGTAAAATCTAATTACCAAATATTTGAATTAGTATTACAAATATCTTTCTTAAATTAACTATATGTTGTTTTGTTCATTCCTCAATAAATATGAAAACAATTGTAAATAGTTAGATTTTAAGCAAAGCCTCAAGAAATCCTCAATTATAAAAATAATTGAACTAATTAAACTACTTTTTTTTATTGTAACAATCAATAATTACTTTAGAGTTGCTAAAACTAGGGGTGGGCTAAGAAACCGAATCGATCGAAAAACCAATATATGGTTAACCAAACAAATGGTTAACCGAAGATTTGGTTAACCAAATTAATTGTGACGCCCCAATTCCCGGGGGTTTGTTGACAACCGTCGGCCGTGGAATATTCATGGATGTCGGAGTAATCAAGCTATGCATTCATGAAAATCGGATAGAGTCGCTGTGCGGGGGCCTGCGCACATCTGGCTGTCCCACGTCGCATGGAAACCTATCCAATATTTTACAAAACCGCAAGTCCATATCTGATTAAAATGAGTAAAAATGGTACGTGGGCCCATACATCAATACTCGCTAAAAATATCCAACCAACTATATTCGTAGTTCGGGGTTAAGAAATAAATACTTAATTCAAAGCGTATATTAAAATTTAAAATTCTAATACATGTTATACAAATTTCATGCCAAAGCCCCAGTCGAACTTCTTACAAGCAGCGGTATACAGTGAGTGCGGGTCATATATCTGTTCTCTGTGTACACGAAATAGTGATCCCATCGACCAAGGTGAAGCGATCTTGAGTAGTGATAATTTACGACACACCCCCACCCCTACTATCGACGGTGTCTTGAGCCACTCCATAAAATCACGATCGTTACCTCTAACATTGCAAGAAAATCTGTGAAGCGGCCCAGTATTCTTGCTTGATCTCGTATAAATTTTTTTCTTTTTCTAAACTTATGATTTTAAAAATTTCGACTGACATACTGTTTACATATAAGGCGTGCCCAAATCACGTATCGCAATTTACCTTTATTTCAAATATGGCAGCCAACTGACGTGCTCATAAGGCCTCGAAGCTGCATTTCTAAAACCACCTTATGTACATACATATATTCCTTTATACAAGCTTGAAGTATTTCCTTCTGTGAAAATGGTATTAATACGGCGCAAATACGGAAGTCGGGAGAATCTGGCTAACAGGCGTCAGGCGTGCACATTGTACTTGGAAAATAGTTTTTAAAACGGAAAATAATGAGGTTCATGGTACCCTTGAGTGTATGCTTTATAAAAGGATTTCTTTTAAAAATTATCTCAAGCAATTAAAACTCTCTTTCTGAATATTTTCTAAATTCTTACTTGCTTTGCTTAAAAGTTTACAAAACTTTTCATTACTTCTTCTTTGCTTCTTTCTTTTCTTTTACAAAGTTTAAAGCTTTTGTGACTTGCTTGCTTGGAAAGTTTACAAAACTTTTCAAAAATCTCTTGCTTGCTTTCTTTACCTTGCTTTAAAAGTTTCCAAAACTTTTCATAAACCTCTTGCTTTAAAAGTTTATAAAACTTTTCATAATTTCTTTCTTGCTTTAAAAGTTTCTAAAACTTTTCATAATCTCTTGCTTGCTTTAAAAGTTTAGAAAACTTTTCATACTTGCTTGCTTGCTTTGCTTTGCTTTTCTTTAAAAGCTTATAAAACTTTTCTCAAATCTCTTACTTTAAAAAGTTTCCAAAACTTTGCAATACGAGCATGGCTCGACCGCATGCTGAAAATAACCACGAGACACAGGCTCGGCCGTCGTTTGAAATAAAAGCAGAGCTGTGCTCAATCGTTTACTTTTAAATCTCTCTGAGAACTGTGCTCATTGTAACACCGGAATCCGGGAGAGTGTCTGATACATGTCTTTATGAAGTGTATAAAGTGCAAAGTGTCGCATTGTAGTATTTTGGAGGCTTGAAGTAGGAAATGAAAGTTTATATGGAACCGGAATCCCCAGTATGATCATAAGGGTATAATTGTCATTAAGCAAATGAATATGAGAAAAATCAAAATTTAGTTAGAGATGGGCCATATTAGGAATTTCAAAAGTTGGTATTGCAAAATTAAAGAGATAGAGGCAATTTGCAATTTAGGGAAAGTGGAAAATATAAAATGGAAATAAAAGCCAAAAAATTCATTTGATACCAGTTTGCCCTAGCAAACCCGTAGGAGGAGAAAGTGAGAGCAAGAAGAGGAAGAGGAGGAAGAAGGAAGGAGAGCCCAAAAATCAGGTATGTTGTTGTCTTAGAATCAAATTGTATTTAGTTCCTAGGACTTTGGTAAGGAGTGTGGTGCTCCTTTAGTGCAGGTTTTGTGCAAAGAGCACATAAAACTGGTGTTGGGGTTGTGAGTAAAACCCAATTGATGTAAAAACATGGAATCTCAAATTATGTGGTTTTTATAAGTGGTGGACCTTAGGTAGTGTTCTTGGATTTTCACTAGGTTTGTGTTTTTGAGGTTAAAGCACCAATTCAAATGTTATTAGGTGTTTTAGATGAATTCAAGTTGGTTTTTGAGGTATTATGAATTATAGAAGTTGTATGGAGAGAGTTGGTATCAAAAGTGGGAAAAATAGCAAAATCTGGGCAAAGTTCGGAAGGTGTACCGGTACATGTACAGGGGTGTACCGGTGCGCCTGGCAAAAGTGTACCGGTACACCCTAATGCAGTTTCCTATTTCGACCAGGTTTTGTATTTTAGTCATAACTTGCTCATTTCTTATCCGATTTGAGTGATTCAAGTGGCTACTTAAACTAGACTTCAAGAAGAACCAAACCTAAAGAAATAGGAATCGTCAAATTCTGAATTTAAGTTACCTAAAAATTCACTCAAAGTGGGGCCTTGTGCAAGAAAAATTCTGATTCCAGCTTTGGACATAAAGTAGTCCGGGTTGTTTCGGACGTAACTTGAGTTTCGGTGCTCCGAATTGGGTGATTTCAGTTGGAATAGAACCCTTAGCACCTTAGCTTTAAAAGAGTACAAAGAGATAGTGAATAAGTATAAGGAGTAAGTTAAGTTATGCGTAGGCGATTAATTGGTCGTCGTATTCGGTTGAGTGTGTAGGTTAAAAAGCAAAGGCGGGATAAGTGTGAAACTGTGCTCAAGTTAAGGAAGAAAAAAGGTGAGTGTTCTAAACTCATTTTCCCAAATACTAGTGTATTATTATTATTATTATAAATTGTTTATGCCTTTGGTATTTCATGGTTTTTTAAATGCAAACCATTTCAAGAAGCAAGCAATGAATTAGAAAGCAAGCAAATGGTTTTGAGATAAAATAATTTTTGAAAAGAAAACATTAGTTTTAAATTATGTAAAGCCATAATTCAATATAGCTGTAAAGTAAAGTAAATACAGTTTTGATAGGTAAAACCTTTTAAGCCAATAACTAACTAAGCAAATGGTTTTGAATAATCAAACCCATTTTCAAGCAAACAAGCAAGCAAATGGTTTCAAAGTGTAAGGCTCATTTTATAAAGAAACAAGCAAGCAAACAAACAAATAAAGTTTGAGAAACAAGGCCTTCCCTAGTTCTAAGCAAGTAACCGGTCAGAGAGGTATTCACGTCGTTGATTGTTGTTCAGATTTATAGTGTTATGTTTTACTGATTGGTAAACACCGAAGTTATCGTATAATGCGTTAAGGAGGCAGGTAGCGCGTGCGAGGAGTATATAAGGTTATGACTCGCTAAAATCATCAGTGGCGACCACGAGGTCGTTCCCTGTATTCTTCCGAAAAAGATGATGCGGACAAAGGTCCTTCCACCGCGCGGTTGAGCACAAGTTCCGTGTTCCTGGGGTATGATAAGCAAAAATAGGCCTCCATTGGTTGATCATTTTTGCCATGATATCTTTGGCGTCAATAGTGGTTCCCAGTCGCCAGGCTTAGGAGAGTTTAAAGCAGCGGTTGAGCCCGGGCTCCGTTTAGATTTCAAAAAACGATCGGTTGATCAACTCCGTGGGTTTATTTTAAGCATGTGGTTGAGCTCAAGCTCCCATTTTTATGAACGACTTTTGAAGCAAGGTTTGTGAAAGGTTTTAGGAACTTTTCAAACAAGATAAAAACAAGCAAGAAAAGAAAATTTTGAGAAGTTTTATAAACTTCCAAGCAAGCAAGAAAATAAGAGTTTTACAAGCTTTTAAAGAAAAAGCGAGCAAAATAAAGCCAGAGTACAAAGCAAGCAAGCAAAGGAAAGTTTTAGAAACTTTTAAAGCAAAAGCCAAGGCAAGTAATTAGTTTACCGGAAAATATTGTAAAACCAAGAACACAGTTTTGAATGTTTTCAGGAAAGAAAACCGATTTATAAAAGCATACACTCCTTAAGGCTCGTTTAGCTCATTATTTTGTATTTTAAAAACTATTTTCAGTGCGATTCACGCGAGAGCCATTTGGAGCCGCAATGGATTGGTCACGACATCGATGTAAAGTGAGCGTGTATCAATTATATTTGCAAAGAACCATACTTTAAATTGTATCGTGGGACCATATGTATTTTATAGTTAGTTGTGTGAGAATATGTTGTTTGGTATGCTTTCAGGTTGCCTCGTTGGATATGATTGTAGATTAGATGTCTGGTTTGGAATTAGACTATGCGGCCGCCATAACAACTAGAGTTTTCATTTTGCTAAAGTTTTGCCAGTCTAAGTTTGAAAATAAAGAAAAATATTTATAGGAGGTTTAAGCGAAAGCGATCTCGGCAAGCTTCATGAGGATTTCTATTCAGGTCTTAGAGGTATGGTGAGGTTTCCTCAGTAATTGGCCGGCACACCATATGGTGAGAGTTGGGAGTCAATCATCATCATGTATCGAAGCGGTTGTATACACTGGCAAGGCTTAAGGAGATATGATACCACCTTGGGGTGGTATAGGCAGTTATTAGCAACCATGCATGTTAAGTTTAAAGTACATACGTATAGTGATTCAAAGTATTCAAAAAGTTTGACTTTTACGAAATACCGGCACTATATCGGGAAAGAGAGGACGTAGAATTAGATCTAGGAGAGTTATCGAGAGGCTCCTGACGTCCTCTGATCACGAGAAGGTTCTGACCGTGGTAGGTTCTGCGTCTTTATGAATGGCCTCCAGTGCAGGAGGTGATTGGACCATCTACTTGAAGGTGCTCGAATCACCCAGGGGTAATTAATGAGTAGTGCCTCAGTTACCTGGGATAGTGTAATCATGACCAGGCAATGGTCATGACCTCCATCACCTGAGGGTTATGAAGAATGGGGTCGATGAAGTACAAAAAAGCGGGCGCCAAGCCATATGGCGGCGTGGTGATCGAGAAGCGGCTGGTTGTGGTTAGACACCGATCAAACAAGATTTATGGAGTTATGGGCTGCGGATGAGCAAGGGTGCTTGTTTTCCAGTTTTCTGATGGAAAACAGGGCTAAAGATTGGTGGGATGCCGTAGAAAGAAGGTATCCTGATGGAATAACATGGGACCAATTTCAACAATTCAGCCACGGCCGATTCTTTCATAGAGTTAGCAGGATTCCAAAAATTGAGGAGTTCTTCAGGATTCAAATAGAAGAACATGTAGTCATCCGATATGAAGAAGTTCACCAGACTAGTTAGATCGGTTCCATATATTCAAGCTGATGAAGTCTTGAAATGCAAAAGGTTTTTATCGGGACCTACGTAACCAGATAAATTATAATTTATGATTGGTTCATAAATAGATTTGGGGACTTAGTTGAGACGCTCTGAGGTTGGTAAAGCGCCACTTCTGGCGATGTATCCCAAGTGCGGAAAAGTGTAAGAGTAAGAGGTGCACAGGGCACTTTCCAACAAAGCTCGGGATCATGTGAAGAGGAACAAGGGTAAAGGTTATAGAGGCCGAGTCTGCGGTCGAGCTATCTCTAGTTAGGGATCGATTGGGGCCCCGGTTGCTACTTGGTGGCACCCGAATATTCCTCCGTTTGTCGTATGTGTCGGAAGTGACCTGTAGAGTCTGGAGGTCGAGTCACAGGTGTTTCCATTGTGGCCAGAAGGCCATTTTATTAGGGAGTGTCCTCGGTGATTGATTGGAGGTCATCAATGTGATCTAGGCACCCAGTCACCGAGATGGGCTTCTAAGTCGGCCGGGAGAGGTTTCCCGGGCGGGAGGGCCGGCTACGGCCGCGGTAAGTGGCGTGGTAGGTAGGCGGTGCCCGGGGGATGCGAGACAGAGCCTCGCACTCAGGCCAGAGTATATGCTGTGACTCAGCAAGATGCAGATGCAGCTCCAGATGTGGTCACTGGTATTATTTCTATCCTTGATCATGAGTCACGCTATACCTTAAGTAGACAGGAGCTACGCATTCATTTGCATCAGAAACCATTCTTGGTCGTTGTCGGATAGAGACCCGACCATTAGAGGGTGCCATGAGTTCTCCCTTCCAGGCCCCGGAGATCCGTTACTGCATAAGCGGAGTAAGTCGGAGATAGTAGGTTACGATTGAGGACGGGAGTTCAGTGGATCTTGTAACTTTTAGATATGAGGGACTTCGATGTGGTTCTCGGTGTGGATTGGTTGTCTCGCCATAGAACACATTAGATTGTTATAAAGGAGTAAAAATTTGAACATGCGGAAGTGGAGGTAAAGTTCGGAGGATTACGTAGAGAGTTATCTTCTGTATGATCCTCGCCGTGGCTGCCTGAGAGAAAATGCGTAAAGGATGTCGAGGGTTATCTAGCTTATGTGAAGGTGGGCTTAGGGAAGGAGGGGACTATATTAGATGAGATTCCAGTCGTTAGAGAGTTCCCAGATGTGTTCCCGGATGATATTGCAGGTTTACCTCCAAAAAGAGAGGTGGAGTTCACCATTGATTTGATCCCAAGGACTGAGCCCATTTCCATTCCTCCTTATAGGATGGCTCCTGCAGAGTTGAGGGAGCTTAAGGCTTCGATTAGAGACGATGAGGGATTCATTAGGCCCGAGTATATCCCCATGGGGAGCTCGATTCTCTTCGTGAAAAGAAAGATGGGAGTTTGCGGTTATGTATGAATTACGAGATGATTGAACGAGTTACCATCATGATCGGTATCCGCTCCTAAGTCGATGAGTTATTTGATCAACTCCAAGGATCTCGAGTATACTCAAGATAGACTTGAGGTCGGGGTATCATCGGTTAAGAGTGCGGGAGGTGATGTGCCCAGAGACGGCGGTCGGGACACGCTACGGGCATTATGAATTTCTGGTGATGCCGTTTGAAAACTGACTGATACTCGACGGCGTTTATGGATTTGATGAGCGTATTCCGGCATTGTCACGGATAGGTTTGTCATAGTTTTATTGATGATATCCTAGTGTATTCGGGTAGTTAGGAGGAACACTCAGGGAACACTGAGGATTGTATTCTTGGACCCTAGGAAAGACGGTTGTATGCCAAGTTGAGCAAATGTCGGTTTGAGAAACTGACAAGTGGCATTCCTAGGTCATATGATTTGGTGATGGGTGAGTGTGGATCTCCCGAGAGAAAATAGACGGTGGTAAATTGAAACCACCAAAGAATGTGTCAGTCGGGAAGCCTTAGTTTAGCGGTATTACGGGAAGTTTGTTGTGAGGGTTTTCTGGGATAAGCGGCCCCATGACCAAGCTGACAAGGAAAGAGGTTAAGTATGATTGGGTAGATGCCTGTCAACAGAGTTTTGAGGAGTTGAAGGGTAGATTGACTTCAGCTCCAGTTCTAGCTTTACCTAATGGAAAAGATGGCTTTGTGATTTATAGTGATGCTTCCAGGCAAGGCCTTGGTTGTGTTTTGATGCAGAACGATAGGGTGATTGCGTATGCCTCTAGACAGCTAAAGAAGCATGAGGAGAATTACCCTACACACGACTTAGAGCTAATGACCGGTCGTGTTTGCACTAAAAATATGGAACATTATTTATGGTGTTCATTGTAGGATCTTCACAATCATAGAAAGTCTTCAATATATTTTCACCCATGAGAGTTAAACACGAGGCAAGAAGATGGCTAGTTGATTGGGACTCTGGCATGCTATAGAGTACCATCTAGGAAAGCTAATGTGCGTAGGATGCCTTGAGTAAGCGACAGAGAGTTCTTTGTCTCACATGAGATCGAGGTTATCTTCCATATTGGTGGATTTGAAGCTTTTAGGGGTGATGTGGAGGGTTGGTCTGGAGCCTTGTTAGCCACGTTTCATGTTAAACCACTCACGAGGTGGAGCAGTTCCTAGCGGGCGTCGCAGGGATCAGATGAGTAAGCTTAAAGAAGAGATAGAAAAAGGGAAGAAAGCAGAGTTTCAGGTTAGAGATGATGGCATGATAGTGAGAGGCCAGAGAATGTGTGTGCCAGAGTATGGCGAACTAAAGAGAGAAATTATGGAAGAAGCACATTCATGCATATCTCCATCCGGGTAGTACCAAAGATAATACCAGAACTTTTGAAGAACGTGCGGTGGAATGGGATAAAGAAAGAGATCACTAGTTTTGTTTCTAGGTGTCTAACGCATCGGCGGTGTGAGCATCGAGGCCAGCGGGGAAGATCTGATTTACTCCCTTTATTCGATGGAAATGGAAGATCGGATTTGTTACAGGTCTTCCATGTACTCAGAGGCAACATGATGCGATATGGGTGATAGTTGATCGATTAACGAAGTCTGCTCATTTCCTACCAGTTAATGTTGAGGATTCTTTAGAAAAGTTGGCCAAATTGTATGTAGATGAGATAGTGAGACTTCATGGCGTTTCGATTAATCGTGGTGTCGGTCGGACCAATTCATCCGGTTTATCTGTTTACTAACGGTGGGGTACTCGCCTACATTTCGGCCCGCGGCATTCCATCCTCAGACGGATGGCAGTCAAAGAACTATTCGGGCGTTAGAGGATATCGCGAGCTTGTGTGATGGAATTCAAGGAAGTTGGGATACTCGCAGCGCTAATGGGTTGCCTACAACAATAGCTATCAGTCGGTATTATAGATATGGCTCCATTTGAAGCATTGTATGGCGGAAATGGGACTCCGATTAATCTTCGGAATGAGGTTGGTGAGAAGCTAATAGGCCTGAACTGAAATGCAGTCACTTAGAGAAAGTGAAAGTTGTTCGTGATAACTTGAAGATAGCAAGAGATAGACAGAAAAGTTATGCGGACAATCATCGTAGAGACTTGCAATTCGAGATAGGTGACCAAGTCTTTTTGAAGATTTCACCTTGGAAAGGTGTGTTGAGATTGACGAGGCAAACGATCCAGGAGTATATTGGACCTTAATGAAATTGAGCAAAGTGGGGCCAGTAGCTTACAAGTTGAAGTTACCCCCAGAGTTATCAAGGATTCATGATACTTTCCATGTGTCGATGTTGAGGAAATATATTCCAGATCCTTCACATGTATTGAGAGAACAACCAGTCCAGTTAAAAGAGAACTTGACTTATGAAGAAACACCGGTGTAGATTGTAGATCGCAGGAGCAGTGTTGAAACAAGAAATGATCCAGTAGTTAAAGTACTATGGAAGAATCTGAGAGGAGGCGGTACTTGGGAGGCGAAGGCCCCGGATGCGCCATTAGTACCCTCCAATTATTTTCTTAATGAGGTATGTTCCTTTCTTTCTTTGGAGTTGGTTTATTCATTCGAGGACAGAAATGTTCCTAAGGAGGGAGGATTTTGTAACACCGTCCAGGGAGAGTGTACGCCTTGATGCGTAGGGGTGTATAAGAGTACCGGTGTCCTGCTTGTAGTATTTTTGAGACTGAAGTAGGAAATGAAAGTTTATGGAACCCGGAATTTTGGTATGATCATAAGGGTACAATTGTCATTAAGCAAATGAATATGAAAAATCAAAATTAGTTAGAGATGGGCCATAGTAGGAATTTCAAAGTTGGTATTGCAAATTAAAAGAGATGAGGGCAATTTGCAATTTAGGAAAGTGGAAAATATAAAAATGGGGAAATAAAGCCAAAATTCATTTGGTCTCAAAAGTTTGCCCTAAGCGAGCCCGTAGGAGGGAGAAAGTGAGAGCAAGAGAGGAAGAGAGGAGGAAGAAGAGGAAGAGGAGGCCCCGAATCGGGTATGTTGTCTTAGAATCAAGTGTATTGGATTCCTAGGACTTTGGTAAGGGGAATTGGTGCTCCTTTGGTCTAGGTTTTGTGCAAAGAGCACATAAAACCTTTGAATTGTTGGGGTTGTGAGAGTAAAACCCCAATTGATGTAAAAGAAACATGGAATCATCAAATTATGTGGTTTTTATAAAGAATTGGTGGACCTTAGGTAGTGTTCTTGGATTTTCACCTAAGGTTTTGTGTTTTGAGGTTCCAAAGCACCAATTCAAATGTTGTGGAGTTGTTTTTAGATGAATTCCAAGTTGGTTTTTGAGGTATTATGAATTATAGAAGTTGTATGGAGTGAATTGGCATCAAAAGTGGGAAAAATAACAAAATCTGGGCAAAATATGGAAGGTGTACCGGTACATGAACAGTAGTGTACCGATGCCTTCCGCAAGCAAAGTGTCTTAGGTACACCTGATGCTCTGGGTTTTTCCTATTTCGACCGGAGTTTTGTATTTGGCCATAACTTGCTCATTTCTTATCAGGTTAATTGATTCAAGTGGTTACTTAAACTACATAAGGAGAACCAAACCCTAAAGAATGAGATCGTCAAATTCTGAACCTAAGTGGCCCTAAAAATTCACTCAAATTGGGGCCTTGTGCGAAAAATTCTGATTCGACTTTGGACATAGAGTAGTCAGGGTTGTTTGGACGTAACCTTGGTGAGTGCTCGAATTGGAGTGATTCAGTTGGAATAGAACCCTTAGCACCTTAGCTTTAAAAGAGTACAAAGATATAGTGAATAAGTATAAGGAGTAAGTTAAGTTATGCGTAAGCGATTAATTGGTCGTCGTATTCGGTTGAGTGTGTAGGTTAAAAAGCAAAGTACGGGATAAAGTGTGGACGTAACTCCAAGTTAAGCAAGCAAAGGGTGAGTGTTCTAGCTCATTTTCCCAAATACTAGTGTATTATTATTATTATTATAAATTGTTTACTGGTATTTCATGGTTTTGAATACCAAGCCATTTCAGAAGCAAGCAATGAATTAGAAAACAAGCAAATGGTTTTGAGTTAAACCATTTTTGAAAGAAGCGTAGTTTTAAATTGTAAAACCATAGTGGCAAAGAAAGCAAACAAGTAAATGGTTTGAATAATAAACCATTTTTGGCAACAAGCAACTAAGCAAATGGTTTTGAATAATTAAACCATTTTGAAACAACAAGCAAGCAAATGGTTTCAAAGTTTAAAACCATTTTATAAGAGCAAGCAAGCAAGCAAGCAAATAAGTTTGAGAAAACAAGGCCTTCTAGTTCTAAGAAAGCAAGCAGCCGTCGGAGGTATTCCGTGGTGCGCGGTGGTGTTAGGATTTCATACATGCATTGTAGTTTTGCTGGTCGACAGAGCTTAGGACATACATCATGCGTTTAAAGGCGAGTGGCGCGATACATGAGTATATAAGGTTATGAGGCTCTAGCTAAATTATGGTGATGGCGACGAGGTCAATTCCACCATATTCACGAGAGAAAAAGTGATGCGGACAAGGTCAGCTACCGACGCGGTTGAGCACAAGTTCTGAGTGTTCACTAGGGTATGATAAGCAAAAAAATAGGCCTCCATTGGTTGATGTTTTATGAGCATGATATGCTGTTTTGAAAAATCAACCATTGGTTCCCGGTCGCCCAGGCTTCCGGAGAGTTTTAAAGCAAACGGTTGAGCCCAGGCTCCCGTTTAGATTTCAAAATGATCGGTTGAGCCAAGCTCCCGTGGGTTTTATTTTCAAAGCATGTGGTTGAGCTCAAGCTCCCATTTTTATGAAAAAGTTTGAGAAACTTTTTAAAGCAAAGGTTTATGAAAGGGTTTTAAGGAACTTTCAAACAAGATAAAGCAAGCAAAAAAGAAAAAAGAAAAATTTTGAGAAGTTTTATAAACTGAAGCAAATAAAAAATAAGAGTTTTACAAGCTTTTAAGAAAGCGAAACAAAGCAACAAATACAACAAGCAAGCAAAGGAAAGTTTTAGAAACTTTTAAAGCAAACAAAACAAAG
Source organism: Tetrastigma voinierianum (assembly GCA_016808115.1). Classification (NCBI taxonomy): domain Eukaryota; kingdom Viridiplantae; phylum Streptophyta; class Magnoliopsida; order Vitales; family Vitaceae; genus Tetrastigma; species Tetrastigma voinierianum. Next base: position 117,212 of record JAEQBH010008542.1, read on the forward strand.
TAAAGTTTCTGGAAAATATTTGTAAACAAAGTTTACAGTTTGAGATGTTTTCGAGGAAAGAAAAATAATTTATAAGCATACACTCAGCAGGCTCGTTTAACTCATTGTTTTGTATTTTAAAAACTATTTTCTAAATGCGATTACGCAAGGCAGCTAGAAGCGTAGGATTAGTCTTGACATCGGTATAAGTCTTTATTATTATCAGTATATTTTGTAAGAACATACTTTGAAATTGTATAATGGGACATATGTATGTACATAGTTAGTTGTGAGAATATGTTTGGTATGTTGGTTGCCATATTTTGGATATAGTGTAAATTAGATGTATACAGGATTTGGAATTAGACTATGTCACGTAGATCATCTCTTTGCCAGTTTTTTTCATTCAAAGTTTACCAAGTCTAGTTGAAAAATAAAGAAAATTTTATAGGAGTTTAAGCAAGCAATACGACCGCTTCACGAGTTCTAGTCGTTAGGAGGTAATGGTGAGGGATTTACGTAGGTCTTGACACCCACTTGTGGGTAGGAGATTGGGGGTGTGTCATCAACCGTGTACCCGATGGTTGATTTTTTTTCAAAAGCTGTATGATCATGCTTATAAAGGCATAGCCAACGAGAGGCCTATACTTTGCTTGTTGTACCTAAAGTGAACAACCATGGGAGCCTGAGCTTCGACCGTGCGGGTGGAAGGACTGTGTCGCATCACCTTTTCCGGTAAATATGGTAGAATTGACCTGGGTCTCCATCACCATAATTTAGTTAGAGCTCTTAACCTTATATACTCCTGTACGTGCCACGGTCTCCTTTAAATGCCATGATGTATGACCTAAATTTGCCGACCAGGCAAAACTAAAATGCATGTATGATATCCTAACACCACCGTGCACGTACGAAATACCTCTGACCGGTATGCTTGCTTAGAACTAGGGATTTTAGTTAAGCCTGTTTTCACAAATATTCTCTTTTCTTGCTTGCTCTTTGAAAAATGGTTTACAATTCAAAACCATTTGCTTGCTTGCTCTTTGAAAAATGGTTTACAATTCAAAACCATTTGCGTGTTTTTCAATTATGGTTTAAATCAAAACCATTTGCTAGCTTTTAAATTATGGTTTAAATCAAAACCATTTGCTTGTTTTTCAATTATGGTTTAAATCAAAACCATTTGCTTGCTTTTCATTTATGGTTTAAATCAAAACCATTTGCTTGTTTTTCAATTATGGTTTTAAATCAAAACTAAGCGCCCCCCTTTTCAGTATGGTTAACTCAAAACCATTGCTACTTTCAAATATGGTTACCATCAAAACCATTTGCTTGCTTTTTGTAAATATGGTTTGTCAAACATTAAATACCAAAGTCATAAAACAGTTTATAATATTAATACACACTAGTGACTGGAAAATAGGTTTAGAACACTCACCTCTTCCTCGAAACTTGAGCACAACTCCACTACTTTCCGCCTTTGCTTTAGCCTACGCACTCAGCGAATACGGCAGTATTGTCGCTGCGTATAGTGTAAACCAACGTGCTTCACCATAAGTCACTTTAGGGGTCACACAACATTCATATAAAGCCAAATTAACAATTTACCCTTGAGCACTAAAAGGCCCCTAACAAAAAAAACCCACTCATTTGGCCAGCCTTTTCCGGCAATACTCTTTGGACTTTATTGCAAGGAAATTATTTAAACGGTCTTCAAGTATGAAACTCTCAGTCAGTCCTTTATATATCCAATGACATCTCTTTAAATTTTCAACTTAAAATTCTTTCTAAGACCCTCAGCCACATAACACAAGTTACAACGCATGTTTTTGATGCCAATTTGGTTAACTCTTTGACGATCACCTATTGTTATCCTTGATTTGTGGGTTGCTCCATAAATTGGAAATTGTTTCTTCACTAATTTGAATCTATGGTTCTAAGGTTCATTCTTCAATTGGAAGCACCCAATTTTGGATCACCAGAAACTCAAGTTCTGTTCTTATTTTCTCTAGATTACTCAAATTGGCAGAACAGAATCTGCACATAGCTCCACTTAGAAAACTTTCTGGGCACTTTCGGGTCACAATTTGCATGTACTTCTTTCAGATAACTTATTCCCCTAGACGTCTATTTTACCCATAATTTTGAATCACTCAATTTAGATGAGTGAAACTCCACTTATGGCCAAAACACTACAACAATACCCAAAACAGAGCATAATCAATGAGCTACACGAGCTCACCTTTCAGTCAGTATTTGGGAGCCTTAGAGCTACAATTTGCTCTTGGTATCTTCTTTAAATTTGTAGCCCTATCTCTTATGGTTCTTTACCAATTGGAATAAATTCATTTGGATGATTCTAACTTGATCTATAGCCAAAACAAAAACAGGGGTTTTACAAAAATTTTGATAGCAATTCCTTTAAAAACCCAACATTCTCCTTTGGTTTTTTTACAACCATTCCTCAAAATTCATCATGGAATTCATCCAAAACAACTCCATAATACTTGTGACTGGTTTGGAACCACATAAATATGATGGTTCCATGTTTATTTACGATTGGGGTTTTACCCACAAAACCTCAACAAATCAAGGGTTTGTGTGATCTTTCCACAAAACCCTAGACAAAAGAGGACCTAATATCCAAACCAAAACCTTAGGAATCCAAAATACCCATTATTTTAAGACAAAAACATACCTTTTTGATCTCCTTCTTCTCCTTCTCCTTCTTCTTCCTCTTCTTTTCTCCCTTCTTCTCCTCTCCTACGGTTTGCCCTAACTTTTGTGAGACAAAATGAGTTTTTTTTGTCTCATCTCTCCTTTATAATCCCATTTTTCACTTAATTATAAGTGGCTCCTTAATCTCTCAAAAATTGCACATCAACTCTTGTTATTTATATGATGGCCCATCTCTACTCATTTTATGATTTTCATATCCTTTATGGCAATTACAATTTCATCCTTGTTCTAGTACCACAATTCCGGGTTCACTAAATTTATCATTTCCTAATTTCATCTTTAATAATAACTCCCAAAAATATTACAATTTCACTTGGTGCTCATATAGCTCTGATTTACATGTCTTGCGCATCCTCTCTTGGGACGGGGCGTTACAAATCCTCCCTCCTTTGCATTTCATTGATCCTCCAAATGATAAACTAACCTCGAAAGAAGGAAGGAAAAGAAATACCTCATCTAGGAAAATAATTAAAGAATCTTGTGAGCATCGAGCCTGCGGCTCCGACTAAATGCCTCCTCTGTAATTCTTCCATGGAAGCTTGCAACCAAGGAATCACCTTATTCTATAATGTTTGTTCATACGATCTACAATATGCACATGTATCTCCTCATAAATCAAATTTTCCTTTAGCTGCACTGGCTGCTCTCTCAACACAAGTGAAGGATTTGGGATATATTTCCTTAACATCGACACATGGAATGTATCATGAATCCTTGATAACTTTGGGGGTAACTTCAACTTATGCTCTTATTTACCTTGCTCACAATCTCATAGACCCTATATATCTCGGATAAGCATACATAAGCTACAAATCTCAAAGCCTTTCAAAGGAAAATCTTCAAAGATTTCGGTCATATCTGCGTACCCAAGTCATTGGTTGTCCGCATAACTTTTGTCTATCTCTTACTATCTTGAGTTATCACGACAAACTTTGTACTTTTTATGGTGATTTACACTAAGTTAGAACTACTAATGTTCTCACCAACGCATCCCGGCCACCTTTGGAGTCCTATGTCACGCATATAATTACCTCAAATGGAGCCATCTTTATACCAACTTTATTCGTTGTTGTTGTAGGTGAACTCCGTTAGTGCCAAATGAGTATCCCAACTTCCCTTGAATTCCATAATGTCTCTCTTCATCTCGCCATACTCTGGCACACACATTCTCTGTTCTTTCACTGTCATGCCATCATCTCTGTTGAAACTACCTTTCTTTTTCTATCTCTTCTGTAGAAAGCAATCATTTATGGAATCCTGTGTTGCATACTAATCATGATCTACCTTGGAGGAGTCTAACATGAAATGTAATATGAGCTCTGAGTCTCAACCTCCATATCACCCTAAAGCTCTCGAGATCCACAACTTGGTGGAAGATAACTTTGATCTCATATGAGACAAAGAACTCTCTGGTTTGCTACCAGGCATACGCTTTACGACATTAACTTTTCAGGATGGTACTCAATAAATCTGGTCGTAGTCCTTAATCAACTGAAATATCTTCTTTGCCTTAGGTTGCTCTTTATGGGTGAAAATATATTGAAGACTCTTATGATGTAAAATCTGCAGGCTGCTCATATAAGTAATGTCTCCATATTTTGAGCAAACACTGACTGGCTACATAAGCTCTAAAGTCGTGTCGGGTAATTCTCCTCATGCTTCTTCGGTTATTAAGAGAGGCATATCTCAATTACCTAATTTATCGAAAAACACAACCAAGGCACCTTGCACGGCACATCTTATAAACCTGACCATCTCTCTACATTGGGTAAACTAGAAGCTGGCTGAAGTCAATCTATCTTTTTCAACTCCTCAACTCTGTTGGCGAGCATCCACCAATCATCTTGACATCTTTTCTTTATCAAACTGATCGGTGAGGCTGCTATCCTAGAGAACCTAAACCAGCTTCTGTAATACCTTCAAACCAAGGAAGCTTAAGCCTCTAACACATTCTTTGGTGGTTTCAAATTTACACACTTCTATTTTAAGGGATCACACTCACCCCCTCAACTGAGATCACATGACCTAGGAATGCCACCATGTCAAGCCAAAGCCCGACACTTGCCCAACTTGGCATGTCTGGCCTTCGCTCCTTAGGGTGCAACCTGATCCTCGGGTGTTTTGACGTTTCCTCATGAACTACCTGAATACACTAGGATATCATCAACTATGATGAACCTATCCAAATGCGGCTGGAATACCTGGTTCATCAAATCCATAAACGTTGCCGGAGCATTAGTCAAGCCAAACGGCATCACAAAACTCATAATGCTCGTAGTGTCACGGATGCAGTTTGGGTACATCACTCGCACCCTTAGCGATGATACCCGGACACGAGTCTATCTTGGGTATACTCGAGACCCTTGGAGTTGATCAAATAGCTCATCGATCCTAGGGAGTGGATGCGATTGCGGATGGTAACTGTTCCAGTTTGCCTATAATCTATACAACCCTTGAGCTTCCATGCTCTTTTTCCACAGAAGAAGGCTGGAGCTCCCATGAGGATATGCTCGATCAAATGAATCCTACTTAACAATCCCTATGTGGCTCTATAGGCGAGATAGCCCAATCATCAAGGCCATCTGAAATCCCACCTCATATCTAAGGCCGTAAGATCCATTTGGGACTCCCGTCCCCCCAATCGAACTCTACTATCTCTGATTGCTGCATGCGAGACTACTTGGATCTCTCGCATGAGAAACTCTATACGACCCCACACAATAGCATGGGTCTGGATTGCCCACCCCTACAGTCATATGGCTTAGCCCCCAACTTCTATGCTCTCTCTATATAGACCTCTAAACTGCTGTGGGACCTCTCGGGGTAAGTCTCGTGGAGGTGGTTGAGACTACAGGCTGGCGACCAATTTCGCCACTGGCTACTATATGAGCAATCTGTGCTGCCTCTGCCGTAAACAATCCCTGGCACTTGAGCTCCCCTAGTAGCGGATGGTCCGGCCGACCTCTTCTTTGGAGGGCGATTCATAGAGCGTAGTGGACAACTTTCACCGTGCTCATCTCTCTCAGTACTACAGGACGCTCGAAACCTCTGGAATGACTCTCTAGAGCCTCGTCTCACTGACATAGTGTATGTTACCAAAAACCAAATGTTTAATACTTTGAAACACCTCATATGTATGTACTTTGAGTTTGAAAATCGTAGTTGCCAATAGTGTAAACTTGTGTATCACGAAAACTCCCAGTGCTTACTAACAAGGTTTCCTAAGACTTGACTCTATTACCAACGTATTTAGGATCGAACCTATCAAGCCTTAGTTTATACCAACTTATGCTCTGATACCACCTTGACACACCCACCCCTACTATTGGCGGGTGTGCCGGCCACTCCACAGAAAATCCCAGCCGTTACCTCTAACGACTAGAAAATCCTGTGGCAAACCATCATTGCTTGCTTCAATCTCGTATAATTTTTTTTACCAAACTTATGATTTTAAAAAATTTGGCAGCATATGACTGCATATAAGACATATATCCCAATCTTGTATACACAATTTACACTATTTCAAATATGGCAATAAACAACATTCTTTCACCAAGCCTCAAGCTCCCACACATTTTCACAAAACCACCTGGTGGCACACACATATTTCTTATGTACAACTCAAAAGCATTCTCACACAAAACAAGATAATATTATGTTAATAAATACAAGTCGAACTTTAAACCGTCTCACTGCCTGCATGGCCCTCATTCCGGGAAAGGCCAGTTTTGCAAACAGTGAGCAATAATTGTTTTAACGAGCCCAAAGGATGTATGCTTTATATGATTCTTTTTCCCCGAATTATCCTCAAAACTGTAAACTCCTTCCTTTATACATTTGTGAAATTTTACCAGTTGTTCAAAAGTTTTTGTGAAAAACTTTTCTATACTTGTTTAAGTTTAAGTTTCGTTTAAGTTTCGTTTTCTTTAAAGTTTCCATGTAAAAAACTTTGTTACTATTTCGCGAAGTTTCACAAAACCTTTCTAAAATTCCTCATTATTTCTATTCCTGCTTTAAAAGCCCAAAACCTTTTCATGCAACCCCCATTTAAAATGATAAGAAACCTTCATAATTCTTCTCGCCTTTGAAGTCTTTAAAACTCATAATCCTTCTGTTTTCACAAGCCTTTAAAGTTTAGAAAACCTTTCACTACTGTTTGTTTGTTTTAGTTTCCGCTTCTTCTTTAAAGCTTCATAAAACTCCTTTCCTCATCTCCCACTTAAGCTCAAAAATCCTTTATAAACACGTGGTTTCTCTTCAGCCCAAATGTTACTTTGTACAATCGATCGGGAGAGAATGGGCTCAACCAATCGCTTTGAAAACGTGGAGCCCAGGTTTCGACCCGCTTACTTTAAATTTCACGGAGCCCCGGTCAACCGCACCAAATTCCCCATTGCCCGCGCCAACCGCACTAAGAATGTCGGCTTTTTTCAAATCAGATATTCACGCGGAGGTCATCAATCCACTGAGGCCTACACCGTTGCCGGTAACTCTAGTGTCATGGAGTCAGTACCTAACACCGCAGTGGTAGCTGGACCGTGTCCCGCAGATCACCTTCCAATATAGGAAATTGACCTCGTCTCCATCACCATACCGAAGAGCTCAACCCAGAGACTCCCCGCAACAGACGCGCCACGTCTCCTTAAACACATGATGCATGATCCAAATTTAACGCCAAAAACCAAAATGCATGTAAGATGATCCCAACACCCACCGTACGGACGAACAATTTCGAATCGGGTTTATTTTAATGAACTAGGGGATTTGAAGCGTCATGTGCCAGCCAACATTCTTTGTTTCGCTTACTGTTCTTTGAAAATGGTTTGCTAATTCAAAACCATTTGCTTGTTGCTCGAGCACGGCTGTATAATTCAAAACTACTGTTTTGTTTTCTAATTATGGTTTTTAAATCAAAACCATTTTCTAGCTTTCTTTTAAATTATGTGCTCTAAATCAAAACCATTTGCTTGTTTTTCAATTATGGTTTAAATTCAAACCATTTGTTTGTTTTTCAATTATTATGGTTAAATCAAAAACCATTTGCTTGCTTTTTCATTTATATTTAAAACTCAAAACCATTTTCAAGTTTATGAGTTTTTCAATTCATGGCCTTAAATCAAACCATTTGCTTGCTTTTCAATTATGGCTTTAAACCTCAAAACCATTTTTGTTTGCTTTTCAAATACGGTTTACCATCAAACCATTTGCTTGTTTTCAATAGTACAGGTTTACTTATCAAACCATTAAAATACTCAGTAAAACGCTTATAATAATAATAATATTAGTATTTGAAAATAGGTTTAGAACACTCACCCTTTGTTTCGAAACTGATATCAACCCACTACTTTCCCGCCTTTGTTTTGCAATTCACACCTCAACGAATACTAACGGTATTAATCGTCACAGAGATGAAACTTAACGTACTTCACACGTGCAAGTCACTTTAGGGTCACACAACATTCATATAAAGCCACCAACAATTTACCCTTTGAGCACTAAAGCCTCAATAAAAAACCCACTATTTGCCACATTAACCCTTTTTCCAGCAATACTCTTGACTTTATTACCCAAAAACAAGCTAAACGGTCTTCAAAAATTATGAAATCAGATCAGTCCTTTATATATCCAATGACATCCTTAAATTTTCAACTTAAAATTCTTTCTCTAAGACCCCAACCACATAACACAAGTTACAAATGATGCCGACCCAATTTGCTTAACCCACTGAATCTATTGTTATCCTGATTTTGGTGCTCAACTCCAAATTGGAAATTGTTTTCACCATTTTAATCTATGGTTCTAAGGTTGCTTCTCCACTTGAATCACCCAATTTGGGATCACACCGAAACTCGCTATTGTATGCTCATATCTAGATTACTTCCAAATTGGTAAAAATGAATCTGCACATAGCTCCACTTAGAAAACTTTCAAGCAAATTTTCAGGTCACAATTTGCATGCAAATTTCCTTTCTCAGATAACTTATTCTAGATGTCTATTTTACCCATAATTTTGAATTCATCACTTGGATGAGGTATGGAAACTCCACTTACAGTCAAAACACTGAAGAACAATGTCAACAAAATGAAGTATAATCAACAGCCACAGCTCACCTTTCAGTCAGTATTTGGGAGCCTTTTAGAGCTAATTTGTTTCATTTTTTGTACATTTGTAGTCTCGTCTTTATGTCTTACCAATTGAATAAATCACTGACATCTTAATCCTGGGATTCATAAAGCAAACAAAAACAGGGCGTGGCTAAAACTTTATAGGCACCTTAAAAACCCAACATTCTCCTCCTTTGTTTTTTTTTTTTTTTTTTTTTTAAGCAAACGAGCTCACCACGTGAATTATCCAAACAACCTATACTTAGAAGCTGGTGTTTGATTTCATACTTTCACAAACCCAGTGAACATCTTACACTCGAACCTGGGGTATTTTCACCTTCTAAAACCCATATAAATATAGATGATTCCATGTTTATTTACACCAATAAGCCTTACCATAAATCAAACAAGTGGTTTGTGTGATCTTCCACAAACCCCAGGTAGACAAAAGAGGACCTAATCAAACCACAAAACCTTTGTGTAAATCCAAAACACCATTATAAGACAAAACATACCTTTTTGATCTCCTTCTTCTCCCTTCCTTCTTCTTCCTCTTCCTCTTTCTTTTCTCCTTTCTTTTCTCCTCCTCCCAGCACGGCTCGCCCTTGAAGCTCAGTGGAGCAAAATGAGTTTTGTTTGTCTCATCCCTCTCCCCTTTATAATCCATTTACCTCTAATTAAAGTGGTTCTTAATCTCTGTACTCACATTTCACTCTTGTTATTACATGATGGCCCATCTCACTCATTTTAAGATTTTGCTATCCCTTTATGGCAAATACAAATTTCATCCCGTTTCTGCCACCACAATTCCAAGCCCACTAAATTTATCATTTTCCGCACCTCTGCCCTTAATAATGGAACCCCAAAATATTACACTTACTCCTTGGTGCTCATATACGCCTCACACATGTAGTGGTTATCCTCTCGGGATGGGGCTATGCACTCTCAGTGGTACGTTACTCCCTACCTATGGTAAATGTTGGGTACAAACCCAATCACACCGCATGCCAAATGTACATCCTACGAATGTCACGCAGGCGCCAATCATGGCTTCAACTTCACCGGGCTCTCAGCATGCTTTGCCAATGCGAGTAAATACGCAGGTAAAACAAAAAGAAATGAACACACGAAGTTTCGTGAAATAAATCGTGATCACCTCTTTCTTGGTACATAATTGTCGATAATTTTCCAACGTCATGGGTCAACCTCCGAGACAAACCGGTTGACCACATCACCTGGGCAATTTTGAAAATCATCCTGAAATTCCCTTTCACAACCTCATTTTCAGCCCCTTCATTTTCTCTTCGCTGCCTGCACTCACGTTTCATCCATCTGTAGTGCTCCTGGTGCATATGGAATGCATTATTATCGTAAAAGGTACTATTCACGCTATATATTTTTCATGTAAGGTACATAACAAAATTGGACCACAATCTATGTTATTCAAGCACCACAATCAATAACACCGTAAATTAGCTCTATAGTTAATTATAATCCAAGAATTCATTTCAATCACCCAACAACACAACAAATCACATAACAAATCACGTGAAGAAATTTAAACCTTCGCCACACGTTTCATTTTGCCAATGGGCAAAGGGATTTTATTCAATTGCCTCAAAGATTTGAGACTGAAAACACCGCCATCCGTGCCTCTACAAACTCTCCTCATCCACATGTTCTGCTCTAGCCAAAGAATAAACCAAGTAGGAAAAGATCCCTACTCTTGAGTTGTCGAACTCCACAAAAACTGTTTCACGCGGTAGCCCCTCGCCGCATAACAAATTTTGCTTCTACCTCGTAGCAACCGGCCATCCGAACGCCAGGAAATCTAGAGAGAAGTCACTCTTTCTCTCTCTAAAATCTGAATCTCACACTTACTGCACGTTTTGTGCTTCCAAATGAAGAAGAAAACTATTCCCTTTTTGTCTTATTCACTTAAACTTTTCAAAAATTTCATTTGTGTCCTTAAGTTTTGGATTTTTTACACATGGCTTAATCTAAGCCATGCATTCTCATCATCTCACTAATCATGCAACATGTGTCACATGGATACATGTAGTAAGTGAATTTGTTCACATCACATGTCTTTCACAGTTCGTCATACGACAATCTAATAACTCATTACCGAAACTTTAAGAAATCTCGACCGTTCTAATTCGGACGTGGTAGCTAGGATTTCACGAGACGGCTCCAACAAAGGAAGTCCTGCCACCATCCGGAATGAAAGATCTAGAAAATTTTTGCTCTGAATCAATGTCATTTTTACCATTTTTCAGAAAATTTGAATTTTCCCGGGTTTTACTTTATTGCCATGATTCATTTAATCCATTGAAATTATATTTATTTATTTGGCAAAGTAAAATTTCACACTTTTTACTAGCATCAATAAATTTTTTTATATAATAAGTAAATTATTTTTTACTAATGCACTAAATTGATGTGTCAATTTTTAAAAAGCATGTCCTTTTTTTTTGTGAAAAATACTACGAAGGAATTTTACAAATACCATTAAAACAGGATCCATAATAAATTTTAAAGACAATTTTTTTTTTACATCTCTAGTAAAAATCTAATATCATTATTTGAATTAGTATTACAAATATCTTTCTTAGATTAACTATATGTTGTTTTGTTCATTCCTCAATAAATATGAAAACAATTGTAAATAGTTAGATTTTCAGCAAGCCTCGAGAAATCCCAAATTATAAGAATAATTGAACTAATTAAACTGCTTTTTTATTGTAACAATCAATAATTACTTTAGAGTTGCTAAAACTAGGGGTGTGGGCAAAAACCTAAGAAATCGAATCGATCGAAAAACTACATAAGGTTAACTGGAAACAAATCTGCTAACCGACATTTGGTTAACCATATTAATGGTTAGGTTTTTTGTTTATATAAATAACAAACCAAAAACCGAAGGTCGGTTTTTATTTTGTGCCACAGTTCGGTTAACGAAACCAAACCCACCCCTAGCTAAAACCATTATATCTAGTCTCTTTAACCGTTTATATCTGAATATGAAAGCACTTCCATCTAGGGTGTTATCGACGCGAAGCTCTCGAAACTCGACTCGAGCTCCTCGACCCCGCCCTGGACCCATCAATCTCAAACTTCACCAAGTCGAACTCTAACTCGAACTTTGGCTCGAACCTCGAACCTGGGCTCGATATTGTGGATCATGTCATCTTCAAAACCGAGTCTCCCGGGTTGTTATCATAAAAACCAGGAATAAGAATCATGGGAAACAAACCGCTGAGTTTGTGAAACATAAACTCCAACATTAGCGTCACGTACAACATCATGGAACTTTAATTTTAAGTCATCTATTAATAAACTATTTTTAAAAAACAAATACACTTGAAAGCATATTCTAGCGTGACAACCCTTTATTAACCCAAAGAGCCTATAATAGGTGCTAGGTTTCATGGCTACAACCGATCATTGTTCATTCTTTTCAAGAATCCGAACATACTACATTTATCTCGCTTTACCAATTTTTTAATTCATCAAGATTCAGACCAACCAAACATAAAAATAAAGGGAAAACACAAGAAAAACAAGGGAACTAATGAGCAATAAAATTAAGTCGCCAAAAGAGTAATTCATATAAACAAATAATTTCGACAAGCAAACAAGAAATAAATTTCCATAATTCAACAAAGAAACCCGTTATAAATGATCCGAACGACGAGTAGAAGAGAAAGACACACCCAACAAAGAAAGAAACGTAAAGTTGAAAAGGTCGCCCCTCGGTCGGCTACAGCCTCTTTTATATATGGTAGTTTTCTACCCCAAACTTTCTTGATTTTTACCTAATTGCCCTCCTTTTGATACAATCCCAAATACAATAATAATGGGCTGAAAAGTGAAAGGGATTTGAACCAAAAACAAGATTAAAAATTAAAATCTTAATTCACAAAATCCTAAAATATTTTCAACTATAACATAAAAAAGTTTTTTCATAATGGAAAATTAAAATAGTAATATATGGCCTAAAAGAGTTTACATAATATTTTTAATATATAATTTTGATATTAAATTTAATGTATGAATCCCTTTAAATTTTTCAATTTCATTAATAAAATTAAGAAAAAATTATACTCTTTTGTTTCTATATAAATTTATTAAAAAATAAAAATCCAAGTCCATAAATGGGTCAATTGAGGGTTTTTGTTCATGAAGTTTGGGTAGCATCCCATGTAAAATATCACACATTACATGCATGCGCTGAGACTCGAACTGCACATATGTCGAGAGAGATCTTTCCTGAGGGCACTGGCTCGCCTCCCAATGGTCGATTCGAGTCCCCCCAAGGTCATTGAAGGCTTTATCTCGGGGCCGTTGTCCTCAAGCCTCCGTGATTAAGAGCCGATGCACGTGTTTTATCCCGACACTCACGTTTATAAAAGGAGAGAAAAATATTCACATACCTCAACAAATAATAAAATATCTAACCTATTGGTCACACAGATAATGTTTATAATTAATGTTATTATTTATTTATTAGCTTTAAGGTCATTTAATGATTGAAAGCATTAGAGGGGAAAAGTATCCCTGATAGATAATGCTCTATTATTTAAAATTTTATTCCTATTCATCCTAATGGTAATCCTTCACTTCACTTCTAAATTATGAAAAGTTAAAATAAATATATATGAGTGATAGTCTCAATTATACCTTTTATGGATTTCATTAACATTTCATGCCATGTCCAATTCTTAAAGAAAATTAATTATTTTTAAAATAAATTATATTTATATAACAAACAATAATAAAATTTATGATTTTTTAAGAATAAAAAATAGATATATTTATGCAATATCCTCTTAAAGTAGAGATATATTTTTAAAAAAATTTAAATTTCAGAGTATACAAAAAATCAGTTTCATAGCCAGCCTGCTCTCACTCTTGAACAGCTAATCGAATTATCCTTCGAGTGAGTCGTGAGCTGCTCCCGCTCATTAGCACCCCTAACCCATCTCTCAAAAAGCAACATATTATGCACCACTATCGAAATATACCAATATGTTCGCTTCTTCCATCCGACAACATTTCACTAATGCCGCTAATAACCATCTGGAAATACTGGCTTCTATATTGGTAATCATTGAACCATCAAAATTGTTAATATTTTACTGGCTAGGAGGAATTCATTGAATGGATGCACATTACCTCATTCATTAAGATAAGAATAACCTAAAACTTGTGGGCGATTTTGAAAGTAAGTTAAGGTTGAATAACAGAGAAAGCTTTTGGGTTTAATTCTTTTCTTAAATAAGCACTTCGAGCATCAATATTTTAAAAAAATTGAACCATTGTTGCTTCTTAAGAAAATATTGTTTTTAATAAATAGTTAGAATACATTGTTTTTATTTTAATCAGTCCATTTAATCACATAAATATTATTTTAGTGGTTTTATGATGTTTCTATAACAAAAAGATCACTTAAAATTAAACAAAAGCTTTAAAATCCTACTTTAATATTTTTAATACATTTTAAATTAAATGTTTTTAAATAAATAAAAATATTTTCTTTATTTTATTTGCTAAATCACTTTTTTATTTATCCCAATTTTATTTTTTACTAAAATAAATAGATAGCTAAAATCTTAATATATAAATTATAGAAAATATAATATTTATATATATCATTATACTTATAATTTTATATAGAAGGGAAGTGGAACTTCATCTCTTTAACAGTTAGCATTTGATTGAAAAAAACACTTAAAAATGATGAGCTATTTGTGTAGTAGTAAATAAATAATACAAACTAATAAAATTCTTAGTCTGGAAAATTAAAAAAATGTTTGCACTTTTTTTAAAAATATTTGTTTTATAGCTTTTCCAAAGACCAAACACAAAAGGTCTTCATATATCTAGGGTCTTTCTCACCTGAAATTTCAGGAGAGTTTCCTAGATCCTACCGTCTTCAATACTCACCGACCTCACCTTTTTCTCAAGAAATAGTTTACCAAATCCCCAAGCTATACCCCTGCCTCCGATCCTTGAACTGAAATCAAGCTTTTGAATCTCTATCTTCTAGTCGATCTTGGAATGAACATCCATACCTGAAACACCCAGATCATCCCCTTATTCTCCTGCTCCTCCTCCTCCTTCTTCTTCTTCCAGATCCACCCAACAATTCACCTACGAAGTCTTCTTGAGTTTCAGAGGAGAAGACA
This sequence comes from Tetrastigma voinierianum, assembly GCA_016808115.1. Classification (NCBI taxonomy): domain Eukaryota; kingdom Viridiplantae; phylum Streptophyta; class Magnoliopsida; order Vitales; family Vitaceae; genus Tetrastigma; species Tetrastigma voinierianum. Next base: position 132,226 of record JAEQBH010008542.1, read on the forward strand.
CCCGCTATGGTTTCACCGACCATCTTTATCAGGCTCTGATTTCCCATGGAATCCACACCTTCAGGGATGACGATGAACTTAAGAGAGGAGGAGTGATTGAATCTGAGATCCAGAAAGCTATTGAAGAATCAAAGATTTTTGTTATCATTCTTTCACCAAACTATGCTAACTCTCGGTGGTGCCTTGATGAACTGGTGAAGATCAGCCAGCTTCAGTGGCTCATTCTACTAATTTTCTATCATGTCGATCCATCGGACGTGGAAACAAACAGGGAGAGTTGCGAACAGGCATTTGTTGATCACGAAAAAGAAGCAGACGAGGAGAAAAGGAAGAGAAGTGGAGAAGTGCCTGACGAAAGTAGGCAATCTAGCTGATACATCTACAAAAATGGTAACTATATTTTTCGTTGTATCTTTAATTTCAAAATTTTCTCTTTCAATATAATAGTCTACACCTTTTACTACTAATAAAAATCTTAATAAGTTGTTGTAAAATTTAGACAAATAGATTATCCAAACTGCCACTCATAAAAATAGGTGGTATATATATTATTTAAAATATTCAATGAAGGTGATGATACTTAAGATTTCCAATTCTATCTTTCTCATTTCCTGAAAACCCTCTCTTTTGTAATAAGCTTCATTTTATTTATTTATTTATTTATTTTTATCACTTCAATTTTGTTTGGTTCTTTCGAAATTTGAAGAAAATTTTAAAACAATAGAAGGAAAGGTAAAAAAATAAAAATAAATTTTAAATCTAGCTATAAATTTCCGTATTTCTTCAAACTTCTAACTTTTCTTCCATATCTTAGATAAATATTATATAATTAGAAAATAAAAAGAAATCATGAACTGTTTTTAATTATTTTTTATATCTCTTTGATAAATCAAATAAGAAATAATTTCTGTAGTTGTTATTCTTTGATATATAATTTAAAATGTAGCTTATTTGATATAAACAAGCTACTCATTATTCAATTAGCCACTAGGTCAATCATGGTGGAGATTACCAAGTGATCAATTTACTTGAAATTTGTAATTTTAAAATTATTTTAACTCTCGCATGTATTTTAGGATTAATGTGCATGAGAGACAAGTCTTATTAAGAAAATTATTGATGATATCCTCAAAGAGTTGAATTCTAAGTTTTTACTACCTATTAGCAAGGAAATTGTCGTAATGAATTCTCATTTGGAATATTTAATATCCTTGATAAATCTCTAGAATAAATGATGTTCCGTGATGATCGGGATTTACGGGCTTGGTGGAATTGGTAAAACCACAATCTCCAAAGTTGTTTATAATAACATCTTCAATCTCTTTGAAAGTAGTATCTTTCTTGAAAAAGTGAGAGAAAGATCCCACAACAGCTCAAGTCAACTTCAATTACTAAAAGAACTTTAACGGTGCCATGTGCTGGTGAAATGAAATAATCAGTGTTCATGAAGGATTAACATGATAAAACAAAGATCACACTCAAAAGGGTTCTTCTTATCTTGGATGATGTTGACAAATTCAGGTGCACTGAAATCTTTTTACCTGGAGAGAGCATGGTCATTGTCTGTCCAAAAGTAGAATCATCATAACAACTAGAGATTCCATATTTGTTGAAGGCAAAGCATAAAGTGGATGCGCGAGCAAGTTATGGAGTTAGATCCCCAAGAATATTTCAACTTTTTGTCAGCATGCTTTTAAATCTAACAATTGTAGGTGCGATTCGTTAGCCTTTCGTAAATGATGTGGTAAATTACGTGAATGGCCTACCATTAGCTCTGGTTTTAGGCTCTTTCTTTTTTTTAATAAAAGTGTGTACGATCGAAAGTACATTACACAAACTAAGCAACCCAAAATAGAAATCCAAAATGTTCTAAAGATAAGCTTTGAAGGACTATTAGATAAGGGAGCAGAATAAGAGATATTTTGATATAGCTTGCTTCTTCAATGGATGCAATGAAAATGATGTAATAAGACTTATAGAGAATGCAAGGATTGATATAACAGTTCTTCATGACAAGAGCTCCATATAACTCTTTTCGTAATGCCTATAAGGATGGCCGATTTGGTACAAGAAATGGGGAGAGAAAATTGTTCAGGGACATTGTAAAGAGCCTGGGAATGGAGCGTATCAGGGGACCAAGATATTTCTCTCAGATTATGAAACTAAGAGAGCCAAAATGCATAAACTTAGTTGATCCACACAGTATTTTTCCTTTTAATTTTTTAATTCAAGTGTATATATATCTTTATAATTTTGTTAAGGTTCTATATACTTTTTGCTTAGATATCTTTGGCATTTACCTTGATATTTAGGGACAAAAGCCGATCGAAGGGATATTTCTGCATGTCTAAACTAACAGACATGGAATTTACTGCTCAAAGCTTCTTTAAAAGGATGGAAGAGGCTTCATTATTCAAAGTTTATTGGAGTTGTGGTTTTACTACTTTATGGGAAGGGGGTATCCAAATTCTTGTTCCTAAGGACTTTGAATTTCCTTCGTATGATTTAAGATATCTTCATCGGGAAAGATATCCTTTGGAATCCCACCCTCAAATTTTGATGGGAGAACCTCGTTGAACTCAACTGATGGGAACATAAAACGCCTCAAGTAAAGTGAAAAGGTAGCATTCATATATTTAGTCACTTTCTGTCTCTCCTTTCTCATTATTATTGATTTAGTTCATGAAAATTTATTTACTAAAATAAAATACTAATTTTTTTGTTATAGCATCCTCAAAAAAGCTGGTTGTGTGTGTTGAATTTATCAAATCCTCTTGTCGCCACCTACTTGCCATGCCTCCAATATGCCAAACATGGAGAAATTGAATATTGAATCTTGTGGAAGTTTAGAAAAAGGTTGATCAATCGATTAGCTGCCTAAACAATCTTGCTTCATTGATTCAGTTTGTGCCAAAATATCGAGGTCGCCAACAACCATTAGCTGGGTTTGGTCGTTTCTTCCAAAATCTTAATTTAGAAGGTCGTGAAAATTAAGAAGTCTTCCAAGCAACATTTGTAAATTGAAATCTCTAAAATATCTCATCTTAGCCATTGTTCAGTTGGAAAAACTTTTCCTGCAAAATCGCGATACAGAGTGGAATACAAAGAGGCTTGATTTTAGTCTAAATGTGATAAGAGATTCCTGTGCACTCACCAACATCTGCAAATCTCATTTCTTTATGTCAATTCTCTGCGTACGTAATCAGGAGTCTTTCGAAGAATATTTCTAGGTTGAAATACCTTGAAGAACTTGATCTCTCTGATTCTTTCAGCTTGGAGTCTTTTCCGGAGATTGAAGAGCATATGGAATGGTTAGAGGAGCTTAAATTAGATGGAGCGGGTATAAAAGAACTTCCATCATCGATTAAGTTTCTAAATCATCTCTCTGATATAACATTGGAGAGGTGTAGAAATTTGAGGAGTCTTCCGAGCAGTATTTATAAGTTGAAATCCATAAAAGAACTTGATCTCTCCGATTGTTTAAGCTTGGAGTCATTTCCGGAAATCACAGAGGATATGGAATGCTTAGAAGAATCTCAGATTTAAAATAGAAGATGGCTGAAATGATACTCCTCACTTCTTAACGCTGAAATGGCAAACCCCCGTAAAGATGTTCCTCGAAAAAGATTGTAGGTTGAAATCTCTGAATCTCTTTCTAAATGGTGTTCAAAGTCGGGAGTCTTTTCCGTAACCGAGATGAATGCTTGAAAGAACCCGACGGCGAACTGGTATAAAAGAGCTTCCATTGTCAATTGAAAGATTGAGGAGTTCACTTTTTGGTGCCCAGTCACCCAAATGTCGTCCTCGGGAGGAGGCTTCCAAGCAAGATTAAAGCCGAACTTTGTAATCCGTGATCCTTACTACCACAAGATGCTTCAAGAAATTCCAGAGCTTCCATCGTATAAGAGAAAAATTATATACATGATTGCCCAAGCTGAACTTTATCAAATAATCCATCAACTTTCCAAGGTCTTCTCCTTGAATGGCTCAAGAAAGTCGAAGAGGTAATAATTTTTCAAACTTTTTTTTTCTCTTAAAAATTAAAATAATAATACTTGTCAAATAAATGATATTTATTTCAATTTCCTATTTTCTTTGCAATTAATCAGCAATACTTCTAATTTACTTTATTTGTTAAGCTGACCCTCTCAACACCTTCATCTGTAAACCATGATTTTTTTTTTTCACAATATATACTTGTGGAAACTCAAGAATATTTACATGTCCCTACTACTGCGCGCCTAGAGATAGTTTCACACTGCCTTGTCGTGTGTCCCCCTTATTTTTTACAAAATGGAGAGAATAATTAATCTAGGAAGTATTGGAATTCCAGCGGGGTGGGTGCAACATCAGGACATGGAATCAAATAAGAATGTAGCTTCCCATGAATGGTATCACATTTAATCACTTCCTCGGATTTGGAATTTTCTGTGTTCATCGTCAACCAGAATCATTTTCATTGGTTTTAGATTTGGTATTTGATGAACAATGTTCATTTTCTAATAGTCTATATATTCCCTTCTATTGTGAATACCATGGGAGGCATGGTAGTAAATCAGATGAAGTATTGTTGTTGTACTATCATAAGATTGCTATTCCCCGTGGCCACCACCCAATCAATATGTGCTTTTTGGGTTACAAGGGCGAATTCAATTGTTACGGGATTCATCTTATATACTCTGAAGATCATCAAAGGAACCAAAGCTTGTCATTAGAGTTTCCTGAGACCCAAGATAATGAAGACAACCATATGCCGTTTGCCGAATCTTCTGAGAATTCTAGTGAGAACACATCAACATCACAACATCTTAAGAAAAGGTGTGATGATGCAGAACATAATAACCAAGCAGAGGAGCCACACCATAAAAGATATTTGAGAGAATCCTAATGACCGACCCGCTTTAAACTCAATCACCAGCATCCACTAGGTACATCACCAAACTTTGTTTATTATATTCAATCACCTCTATCTTCGCTTGTTTTATTTAATTAGCTATAATATATGTGGCCTTTTGTAGCACTCCAGATATATTATAATAATATCCTTACATCGGAATATCATATAATTCAAAATTGTAAAATAATAAAGTAGTTTACAAAATTAAAAATGATACAACTCAGATACTTAATTTACCAAAAGTAGAAAATATTTTTGTTATTTAAAATGTTACAAGAATTTAGTGATTATGCTTTTCTTTCTCAAGCCAATTTATATAAACCCATTACTACCCTAAATAAATGAACATATTTCGAGATGTAAAATCTACAATTCATTATTAAGAAAAATAATTATCTTATCATAGCAAAAATTTCCTGTTTTGTTCTTTTCATATATGTACAGTTTCATTAGAATGAGAGGAATAATAAAAAGTTTTCACTTTATTTTAGTATTCACTTGTTTAATTTGGTGTTATCACTCTATATTTTTTGTTAAAGAGCCTTATTCCTAATTATATACATATCAGTTCTCTCCCATGTAAAGAAATCACAAGATTCCAAAATTTTACCTAAATATCTTGACTACCAGATTTAACTAGCTCACGAAGATACCCTTATGTCTCATCATGTATACTTATTCTTGCCTTCACATACCTTAGGCTATGTTTGGTTTCAAGAAATGCTAAGGAAAATCCATAGAAAATAAAATAAGGAGGAAAAGTGAAAGTAAAGAAAAAAGAAGGTAAATAAAAATAGAGGTAAATCTCACATTTTATTTTCACTTACTACTTCAAATAAATTTTATTTATTTTAACTCATCACTATAAAGATTAAATAATTTATTAATTTGTAAGTTTTTAAGTAATTTTATTTATATGTGATTTTCTAAAAAGCCTCATTAGGACAACCAAACACATGAGAATCATTTTTCATAGCTTTTTTCTACTCAATGCCATCACTTTCTTGAGAACCAAACACAACCCAAAAACCCCGCCACTACAATCAAATAATAGCTCATGTAATCGATCGCATGCAATGAAGGTTAGCTTTAACCCCCTATGTCGAAACATTCGGGTCCCGGGCTATTTAGTCTTTTTATTTTTCCATATGTAAGATCCATATGTTCAGTTAATTCATAAACCCTTGTTTGTTTATCACGATTTTAAAGCCAATTAGTTTGCCATTCTTCTTTGTCTCAAGAGGTTTCAACTCTAATAACAAGCTTATTCTCGCTTTTGAAGTTAGGTCATATTTCCGGATGAAGCAAATAAATTATAGAAGACATGATCCCATTGACATTAGATCCTACGATGTACCTTCTTGGTGGTTTTCTTCTTTTTCTTTCTCAATTTTAGTTATTAAGGAATCAAAGAGCTAAATCTTGAACTTGATTTTTGAATGAAACATTCATGGTAAGAATACATTTGACAAAACAAGTTAGAAACTATAATTTGTCTAGAGAAATCGGCATAATCTAGAGACAAAAGTTTCTTTTTTCTCAGGCTCTCGGAAAATTAAAATTTGTTAGATTGATGGTAGGCTAATTCAAAGATTTAAATACAAGAGAATATCTGCCTTAGTTAACGGGGGGTGTTCCACCCGCAGACAAATCGATGCTAAAATCAGACATATGTAAATGAAGTCATAATTGTCTTAACAGACACCAGTGTTATTATAACACCTTTTACCTTGATTTACTATGCTACAAATTTTCATTTTCTTTTTCTTGATTGCCTCCATCTTTATTATCTTAGTTCAGTATTTAAAACTCCATAATTTTTGTTATTCTTTGAATTTTTTGGGTTATCTCTTTGCTATCTAATACTAGTCATCACTCGTGTTTGACTTTCTAAGTAGTTTTTTCTTTTCACTCAAGTAATGTTCAATTTCTTTCCGCTAAGTATTCCATGAAAGACTAGTGTAAACTATTGAACATTCTCCAAATTCACATAGTTCCGCATCTCTCTTCTTCATGTCACTGATAGATGTTTGACATAATAGCCACTATTATATCAAAAGACCTCGGGATGATCTTCCAAATTCATGTGGTTGGTATGTGTTGATGATCTTTGTTTTCATGTTCTTAATGGTCTTCCCTTGAAATTTCTCAGGTATGGTACTAGAAAGTATCCAACATTTTCACGAAGAAGAAATAGGTGAGCCCTTCGAGAAGAGAATTTGGTGCAGTATATAGACGCTATGAATATCTTACTCGATCTTTCATGATTCCGGTGCTTAGGAATCGTCTACCGTGACCGAGGTGTTCTTCATAATAAAATTTCAGAGATGAACTAAGTATAATGGGATTGCACTCAACAAATTATGTGTACTATAAGAACATAATAAATAGAATTTGTTTTATTTCTTTGTTGATCGGGGTCTTTAAAATGTTATTTCTTCGAATCTACTGCATCAAAGGATCTGATGAGGTGATGTGAGTGCCTATAAAACACTCAGGTTGTCTTCGCGACCGTCTTATATGTTTTGGCCAAGTATTTTACATTTAAAGCTAAAAGTATTTTTTATAGCTCGATATCTCATTAGTTTAATCGTGAATGCAAGTGCAATTGCGTGAAAAGCGCGCTTGGAAGCATTCCTGAAAGCGTAGGATGAAAGTGCATAAGATGGTTGGAACGCCGCGACGCCCCCACGTCGTGACGCTCTAACGTCGCGACACGCCGCGAAGTTCCCGCTTCTTCTCATCATTAAAAGCGTGCGGTCCAGAATTCGAGGTACCGGGATCGCACGGTCCAGTGGCACTAAAACGTGAGCAAAGAAAGGACATTGAGCTTGAAGAAGAGCCCGTGATTTGTATTTTTCTACTTTTTGGACAGTAGTACTGATGTTTTACATATTACTTATTGGTGTTTTCTTATTCAGGATGTTCTAGATTTATACCTAGGGTGGTGTGTGTTGGAACCCCGTCACGTCAGTATGGATTAAAGATTTGTATTTCTTTTTTTATATTATTCGCTGTTTATAATTCGTTATCATCTCGCTTTATCTCTGTGAATCATTTACAATTCTCCATGATGTCCGCCAACATTAGCGTGGATCTTCATACCTGAGATCCGAGATCCAGAGATGAGGATGTCGTGATCTAAATAGAGCAGCTTCTGCTGATTCAGCCAGAATAGAGATATTCGAACCCGAGGGTGGCAATTAAGGTTAGAACATTTAAGCATTTCCTCGGAGTATCGAGTCAGTAGAGATACACTCAACACTACTAGCGAGATAGGCGGATACACCTCGAGAGAGGGTATTTCGTAAGCAAGATCACCTAGCCATTAATAAGTTATAAATAAACTGAATAATATCATATTTAGGACATGATCCATCGAAGTGGCAAAGTGGAAAGACAAACATAGCCCTAGTCTCCATTATACAAAGAATTCATTAAGAGACTGCGTTAGCCTTAGTTAAAATCCATATACTGGGGAAGATTCTTCACACGTAATTTATATCCTGATAATATTCAAAAATAATCCCTCTCGTGACTCAACAACACTTATCCCGTGGATCATGATCCGTGACCATAGGTACACACTATATTACTTGGGCGACGGCTGCACTTGTGCATATAGGGCGTACACATTTTATATAGCACACTTTCTACCCTCATTAAGTTCATGTCGCAATGCCGGATAGGCTTAGAGAGGATATGTAGAACAAAGCAATTAGATATTACTCTGGAATTTTCATTTTTTATTTGTTTTTACAAGTGCTGGTAATTTGGTCTTTTCGTTTCATGTGCGATTGCAGGTTAAGGTTTCAAAGGTGAGTACTAATACGCGACGACGTGATCGTCGAATACCAACATCCGCTTCGATCCTGCCGAAAAAGACAACATACGCACAAGCTCGAGAACGTAGATCTAACATACTAGAAATCTAGAAGGATCATGGAAACCAATGAAGAAAGTAGGGATCTTAGCATTGAGCAAAACTAGCCACGTAGAGGTCGAAATGGGAAAACTATGAATCGCACCCGTGCCGTTTATACAAATGTGTGAGCTTATCCATTCATGTTGCGAGAGTTTCAGACACCGCTTACGCTTGTTCGTGGGACAAATATCGGGCACCAATTATTCAGTAAACAATCTCGAACTCCAAGTCGCAAACATTACTACAGATGCTCGTAATAACTTATTTCATACCACCCCAACAGAACCAAATATGCATCCGACCAACTTCCTCTAAGTCCCGCGCCACCCATCAAGTACAATGGGGTTACTCAAGAGGCACTCAGTTGAGATTGTTCCCACTCACTAGGTGATAGGAGCCAAGCATTGGGTTAACAAGTCATCATCCACCCGAATCTATTTCATGGAACGATTTAGTGCAGAAATTCCCCGACCTCAAGTTTTTCTCCCACTTCGAAAAATTGCAACAACTTGTGCAAGAAGAGGATCATCACTTTTGGACAACCAGAGAGGGAGTGAGAACTCAAGCAGGCATGGAGCAGATTTCACTAATCACGAGAAGTGCCCGCCATCACAACGACCGATGGATGCGTCCATATTTATAATGGTCCGAGAATGCAACTAATGCTGATTGATGAGCTCACCGAGAGCGCTATTTGAAGAAAACCACCGACCAAGCATATGCGAAATTTTGGAAGATGCTATAACCACTACAAATCAGTGGCCTAGGAGAAGATCTGACACCACAAAAGCCGCGGCGGCACTGGCTAATGAGGTCCTCAATAACTGGGTTACCCAAGGTTAAAGTCACCGGACAACAGCTTAATCCACGCGAAGGTACCGCGACGTTATACATACTAACCCATGGAGTTGCGTGGGTACCCGGTGAGGACAGCACAATAGCACAAAATGCCGGGCCAGAAACTAAACAGAGTGCCCAGACGCGGTCGAGGTTCAATCAGAGTCGGGCCGCCACAAGAATAAGGACAAGATGGGAAATAATTATCGAATCAAAATCAAGGCTAAGTGGTGGCGAACACAAGAATCAATCAGAACAATGTAATAATCAAGGGTATGGATGGAGGAACAATCGTAATAACATGCCATCAAACCGGTCTTTATTTCAACCACCTCCCCGAGAAAAGGAAGTGGATTTTCAAGCCCTTGCAATAAATGCTCGACTTCCCACTCGCTTATGAATGCGAGACAAAGGTGAATATAAGCAATGTGCCACCTAATTGAAACAACAATCATGGCAATGCGCTTGAGAATTTGAGGGTACAGATAAATAAATGGCCAATCACGGGACAGAAGGCAACCTGGCTCCTACCAAGCAATTCCCGGCGAACCCGAAGAGCATGGGAATGAACATGTTAAAGCAAATAAGTGCCGAAGGGTAAAGAATTGAGACAATGGGGCAATCCCCGCCATAGAGGAGGCGTAGACTCCGAGAAAGTCATCCGTACCGGCCAATGACGACGCGATGTGGAACATCCTGTGGAGGTATCATAGAAACACTAACAAGCAAGGGACAAACCACCAATTCCATATTCACAACGTCTAAAGAAACATAAGCTAGATAAGCAGTTCACCAAATTCATGGAAGTGTTCAAGAAGTTACACATCAATATCCCATTTGGCGCCGTAACAAATGCCGCTATGTAAAATTTAGCGGCGGACATACGTCTTAAGAGAAGATATTTGGCCGACAAACGCTTAACTTAACCGAGGAATGTAGTGCCATACTTTGCAGGAAGTCGCCTCAAGCTAAAAGACCCGTGCGCCATAATTGATCCCACATGCACCACTGAAATGCTACTATCTTCGAGAGAGCACCGTGGGGATTGGGTGCCGCATTAATCTCATGCCTCATTCATATTTAAATGCTTAAATTAGGTGGCTCGTCCAACTGCAATCACACTTCTCGTTTTTGCCTAGACATCCTTGAAGCATCTGAGAGGGTAATGAAGATGTCTAGTGGGTTGTTGACAAGTTTATCTTCTCCCAAACAGATTTCTCATTGTATTAGATATGGAAGAGGATAAAAGAAATACCCATAATCTGCGACCGTTTCTTAACCGGTGTGGCAATGATTGATGTTCGTAGGGAGAACCCAAATTGAGAGTGCAGGAAGATGAAAGTGAAATTAATGAGCTTAGAAGCAAAGCAGACATCCTGGTAGAAAGTGATACATGTTTCGTTTTGCAGAGATAGTGAGGTTATGTTCAGCCAAAGTGGTCTCCCATCGATCCTGAGGCTAGCCTAGTACTGTAATGATCCCGATATGAGCTTAAGAGGTGTAGGGAATATGTAAATGATGGATTCTTTCTTCGAATTCAATAGAAGGAAATACTTCAAATCTCTGTGGAAGAGCTAAACGCCAATGCCATCTTACAACAAACCACCCAAGATGGAACAAAAACCCTACCTAGCCATTTGAAGTATGCATATCTTTGGGTAAGATCTGTCTTGCACGTTGATCATCTCAAAGATCCCGGACCGAACTAGAAGAGAGGAGAAGGTATTGAGGGTCCTTAGAGATCATAAAAAATGCGCCTTATGGTCTTGGGCCGTCGATTAAAGTGGATTCGCCCTTCCATGTGCATGCATCATATTTTTGTCGAAGATACATAAACCCTGAAGGCACGTAGGAGTTGCTGAATCCAACTATGAAAGAGTAGTCCGAAAGGAAGTATTAAAGTGGTTGAATACCTGTGGTATTTATCCTGTATTTATGCTGTAAGTCCGGGGCCTCAAGTACTCCAAGAAGGGAGGAACAACCATAAGAACTAAATAACATATTATTGCCTCTCGCATGCTTATCGGTGGAGGACGAGCTGATTATCGGAAACCTAACAAAGCCACTCGAAAAATATCATTTTCCCATTGCCGCTTTTCGATCGAGCGCTTCGATCGGGACATACTCTGGTCATGGAATATTATCGCTTTCTGATGGATAATTCCGGCGCACCAAAATTGATATAGCCCCCGGCGATCGAGAAGACGATATTCACATGTCCCTTGCGTGGGACATTGCCCAGCGGATGCCTCATCGTGCAATGCGTCTGGGTACTTCCAACGACGACGACGGCCATATTCTCCGACACGGTTTCAGAAGACAATCGAAATCTTCATGGATGATTTTTCGCATTGGAAATTCATTTGACAACTGGTTCTGGAAAATTTGAGATCGCATGGTAAGATGCGAGAGACCAATAATTCAGACTAATCGAGAAGTGCCATTTTATGGTACAAGAGGGTATCGTGGCTCTGACATAAGATTTTCAAAGAAGAGGGGAATGAGATAGAGCAAGATTGAAGCAATCGAAAAATTACATCCGTCCACCCCTCATCGTAAAAGGGATAAGAAGTTTTTAGGGCCACGCCGTGGATTCTAGGCGTGTTCATCAAAGATTCTCTTATTGCAAAACCATTGCTCAATCTCCGGTCCAAGGGACAACGCTTGAGTTTAAATGCCCGTGTTTATACGCATTCAGTATTAAAAGATAAATTGTATCGGCTCCTATTGTAGTTCTGGGATTGGTCTTTTCCATTTGAATCTTATGTGTGACGGTTATTTTTGCGATTGGGGCAATGTTAGCGTAAACGTAGAGAAAATTTTCTGTAATCTACTATGCAAGCGCGTAACTCGAATGATGCTCACTGGGAATTATGCCACCATAGAGAAAGAACTATTGGCTATTGTCTTCTTTGCTTTTGACAAATTCAGTCTTATTTGATTGGTAACAAGTCGTAGTTCACACCGATCATTCTGTCGGGCTAAATACTTGATGACTAAAAGACGCCAAACCCCATTAATCCGGTGGGTTCGCCTAAGAATTGATTTGTCGAGATTAAAGACAAGAAAGACACTGAGAACCTAGTGGCAGATCATCTTTCACGATTGGAAGGGGCTAGTGATGAGATTCAAGTGAATGACGATTTTCCTGATGAGCAACTCTTAGCTATCGAAGACAAGAGGGCAGTTCCATGGTTTGCAGATTATGTGAATTATTTGGTAGCCAAGGTAGTCCCTCCGGAATTTAACTATCAACAGAAAAAGAGGTTTTTCGCACACTTGAAACACTACTATTGGGAGGAGCCAATCCTGCGCATTGCATCACTAAATGATCCGAGATGTGTGCCCCTAAGATGAAATTAACAAAGATTTTGAAACCACATTAACACTCTACCATAGACATTTTGGTGGCCGTGAGAACAATGTACTATGTCTTCAATCGCTTCACCGCCTACTTTATTTAGGGATGCTCATCATTTTGTATCCACATGTGACAAATGTCAATGAATAGCATTTAGAAAGACGAACCACCCACATCCTATTCTGTGGTTCAATTGATTTATGATGGATTTATTGACCATTTCCCATCTTTATAACAACCCCGTACATCTTGTCGGGTGCAGAACAGGTCCTCGAAGTGGGTTGAAGCAATTCGACACACCACGATGCCAAGGTAGTGGCCTCACCCCCTCCGCAGCCACATAGCTCGGCGACTCTAACTCCTCGAGCACCGATCACGAGCACCCGTACCATTGCGAATAAGATGACGACAAATCTTGGTAAAAGTATGGGGGCGCGCTTTAACACATCCCCGTATATCACCCACAATCAAATGGGCAAGCAGAGGTGTCAAATCGAAATTAAGTCCATTATGGAGAAGACAAGCATCGCCTGTGAAATAACGTCTAAAAGATCAAGATGCACTTGCCGCATTTAACAACATTTAAGACACCCTCGGTATGTCGCTTTTAGAATTGTTTACGGCAAAGCATGCCATCTCGCTGAACTAGAGCATCGAGCCTACCGGGCAACCTCGGCAGCTGAACATGGACAAGACACTGGCCGGTATAGCTTCATCACACAAATGCTGAACTTGGGTCGAATTCGTGAACGGTGTTCTTATGAAAATGCCCGCATTTACAAGGAAAAGACAAAAGCCTGGCACGATAAACACATTACCAGGAAGGAATTCGAGGCGGACAACAACAAGTCCCTCTTATTTAATCTCGCTCTTCCAAAAACTCTTTCCCTGGAACAGTCTAGATGGTCCGACCTTCACACCAAGGTCTTTTCACATGGAGGGGCAAAGGCTTTCACACATCCCGAGAAAGGAACATTCACGCTACCACATAATAACGGTTGAAGCCATATTTTTGGGGCGAAGTTCCATGCGATAAGCAGATCATCCCTTGACCGCATCGGGACGGCACACGTTAGTGCTGTCATAAGATCTGCCCTCGTTAATATCGAGATTTAGGGTCACGAGCTAACGACATTGCAAACATAGCGTCGAGGCAATCCAAGCCATGGTTTATGGCACTTTTTTATTATCTCCGCAAGTTAATTTGTTTGTCGTTCGTTCGTAATCGGAATCCCTTTGATGCGTCACGTGACCAAGGACAGTATCGGGGGAGGATCCGCTCAAAAGTTCGCAGAGTCAATTTCAGCGCGAGGAGTTTTCACCTTCACCTTGCCGGGAATAAATTGCATTTTGGGTCTTCGTAACGTCGCTGGTTGGCTTTCAACGCCGCTGACACGCGGTTTTCAACCCGCCTCGTGACGTTGGCTTCTCAACGTCGCGAGTTTCAACGCGGCGACGCCGCTGGACCGCGAACGCCGCCGACGCTGGATTAGCCCTTCCGGAACGTCGCGATGGGATTCAACGCCGACGCTGGTTTTAATTCTCCCGGAACTCGCGACGCAATTCGACTTCAGAACGTCACGACGTTGATCACAACGCCGACGCCACGCCTTTTTGTACTGAACTTTCCGCGACGCTGGCCATTTTCCTCTCTTTCCCGCAAACGCCGCGACGCTGCATCCGAACGTCGCGACGCTGCCCTTTTTAAGGCCAAAAACACCATCATTTTTGCTCTTCCCCTGTCTCCTCTTTGCCTAAACCCTAGTGTAGCGTTTCTCGCATCCCTGCACCACCCTTGCCGGAGTCCACTTCCACACCGGTCGGAGGCCATTCTTTTGCCCTCCGACACCCTCTCTGACTCCGCTGCCACCATCTCCTTCCCCAACTCCCAGTCCACTGTCCCTGCTCGCCCTTTCCACACTCCACGTAGGTGTCCTCGCATCGGTCTAGTCCTCCACCCAGGGTTCAGGACCCCACATTAGTCTATTTCAATGGGAAGGGTCACATTTAGCTCACCATTATCTAGTCACTGCTGGGTCTGCCTAGTGAACTTTAGGTGTTTGTCAAGCATTGTCTAGTCCGTTAGTGGTGTTTTGTTGGTGCCACTCAATTCTCTTGTCCACATAGTTCCTTCGTCTGGCTGCCTCATAATTGTCCTTGCTACACTAATGTCTGGTGGAAAAAGTTACAAAGTGGGGGCGTCGAACGACTCAGTGATCCACCCCCGCCCTTTGATGTATCGAGGTTCGTTAACGTAAAAGCCGTCGATCGGTTCCGGCACCATCTACAAGACCTGATCTTTATTAAGGAAAAGCGCTCACCCTGACGACCCTTCCAAGACTACGCCGCCAAGGGAGCGAGGGCCCTTCTTGCCAACCAATCTCATCCAGCTGCGATGAGGTGGTGCGAGTAAATTTACGTTAACCCGCCTCCGTACGTCGTCAAGAAGGTTCGAGTGCGGGGTGTGTTGGTCGACTTCAGTGCGGAGTCGATCAACCACTTTTATAATCTTGATCATGTCCCCTCGGCGCCGCTTGATCGACTTTACGAGCGACCCGATTACCCTGAGGTCATTCGGGTCTTGACAAACGGTCGCGAGTGGAAACTTAAACAAATGAGGCCGTCAACCACTTCAAGGCCAAGCATTTGGGCATTTATCCAAAGTTCCGGCATCATCACGCCGTGCCCCATTCCGCCGACGACGTGAACGTGTGTTGCGAGACTGCCGCGTGCCTGCTCAATTATGCCATCATTCAGATAGTTCTCAAGATGTTAGCAGGTTATAGAGGACGCCATCCCTCCGTAGCTGGACAAGAAGATGCAGAACTTGGGGCACCTTCTCTCATTTATGGCTTCTTTATGCAAACGAGAGCTCATAAGTGCCCTAGATGACAACGACGGTAGAGGCGTGGTTACACCAATCAAGGCTATATTCATGGTTACAGGACAACCCGGTGTACCACGACCTGAGTGGGGCCTTCCACGTCTCCGGGCCATGAGCCCCTGGACGAGGGACGAGCTTCACGACCATCAGAAACTGCTTTGACCCCTGGGCTATCCCCCAGGGGACAAGAAGTCCCCTTCTCTCACCCACCTCCACCACCACCACAGCAGCCCTCGGAGGCAGCTCCCTCCAGTCCCACACCTGACCTCGAGGACCCGGTGCTCTCCCTTACTGAGCGCTTTGATGCATTCTGGGATGAGACCCAGGAGCACCGAGTCCTCATCACACAGGATATGGAGGCCCTTCGCGCTGACGTGCGTACAGTTCTGGCCAACCAGGCCACTATTCTCCAGCAGCAGCAGTCCCTCCAGGCCCAGCTAGCCCAGCTTCTAGCACTCCACCAGCCGCCACCGCCACCACCGCAGTGACCCGTTCCGATCACCTTCCTGGGTGAGCCCTTCAATTTATTTACTTTTTTCTACCAGTGGGGACACTGGATATTTTTGTTTGGGGGGGTGTGGGTGGTGATCGAGTGATCGAGTTTTTATTAGATTAGTATTGTTTTGTTTTGATTTTCGTATTTGTGCTTTAGTTTAGTTTCGTTAAAGCATGTTCGTTTGTGTTTCCGTTTAGTTTCATTTTCGTTTTTTCATTTTAGTTTGTCAAGTCATGTGTTTAGTTTCTGTTTGTGTTTTTGGTAGATTATATCTATGTTTAGTGGTATCGTGTGTAGGTAGTTTGTATGTGTGTGCCATGTTTGAGAGAAGATCACTTTTGACCGGAATCCACTACTACTAGAAAACAGTGCATATCAGACAGGATTCATAGGGTGTTTGACGTCAGAATGCTGAATAGGTGGGGAGGCATAGTGAATCACCTCGATATTCAATAAACTGTTTCACGAGCCTATTAGCACTCATTAATAATATGACTTCTAAGGCGACAGGCTTCGAGATGCTGAACCCAGCCACTAAAGTTCAAATGAAACCTGGGGGACCTAAACACCCAAAGAGATGGGTCACCCATTAAAAGTGAGATTGATTTGCCTCGAGCCCCAAATAAAAAAAAAAAAAAACAAAAAAGAAAAAAGAAAGAAAGTGCATTTAGGCATAGAATAAGTGGATCTTCCAATCGGAATCCTGGCACAGCTCCGAGGGGCTCCTTGCAGTCTAATGCCCTGAGCCTTTCAACTGGCCAGGAGTCATATTGACTCACCGCCCGTTACATGGGACAGAAGATGGAAGCTCCCCACGCCTTAGGGCCGCTCCGTAGGTTCGGGGTCGAGTGTCTCTGGTGATAACCGAGGGGGAACCGAATGCCCGCCAGAGACTCTAACTTAACCGTAGGGAGTCCCACCAACTAATCCCCGCTACATGAACACTCTAGCATAAACTTACGCACGCTTCTTGGTTCTCCTCATATGAGTAGTATGTTCGGGAAATGAATACTGTGCGCATTATCCTCAGAGTTAGATTCTTCCCAATTAAAAATAAACTCCAAGCTCAGCAAACCTAGGTATACACTGCACAGAGGTCATTTATTCAACTATGACATAGGGTCCTTTGGAGTGTGCAGCCATTGAATAATCTGGGAGGTCGAAAACAGTCACTTCCTCTGCCCATTTCAACTCAGTTCTTAGAAAGTCGAACACTCGAGTGCATCCCGCGTGAACTCGAACAAAACTACAGTGTGCCAGCTGTGAGTTTCATCCACTGATCCTCTACTTATCAACACATGTGCATCAATTTATCTTAGTGTTAGACCAATATAGTATGTGTGTGGTATCCGCTGGGCGAGTCCGGCTTCAAGCCACTGGGGACAAGCAATAGTTGGTGCCTTGGGTGTGATGAGTGCCTAAAACACTGTGTTATACCCGTCTTATCTTATACTTTAATGCTATTTTACATTTAAATAAGTATTTTTATAGCTCGATATCTCTGTTAGTTCAATTGTGTGGAATGCAAGTACTGGTGTGAAAAAGGCGCAAAGCATTCGGTGGTGAAGCGGTGCGCATAAAGATAGTCGAACGTCGCGACGCCCCAACGCCGCGCGACGCTAGTCAACTAATATAAAAAGTCAACAAGCCGCAACGTGACGCCAGCCGAAGTTCCCCGCTTCATCATTAAAAGCAAAAGGGGTCCGGGCGTAATCGGTACCCGGATCGCACGTAACCAGTGCAACGGTAAAATCAGAAAGAAAGGGACATCGGTTTCTGAAGAAGTATCCGCGGATTTGTATTTCTTTCTACTTCGACAAGAGTAGTAATCGATGTTTTACATATTACTTATTGGTGTTTTCTTATTCAGGATGTTCTAGATTTATACCTAGGGTGGTGTTGAACCCTGTCACGTTCGCATGGATTAAAGATTTGTATTTTTTTATATTATTCAGTTGTTTATAATTACATTCGCTTATATCTCATTGCGGAATCATTTATACAATGATGTCTCCGCCAACATTAGCGTGGGACATACCGAGATCATCCTCGAGATTCGAGATGAGGATGCCCAGTGGACTGAATAGAAAGGGAAACTTCTGCTGATTCGTAAATAGAGATATTCATCCCGAGGGGTGGCAATTAAGGTTAGAACATTTAAGCATTTCCTCGGGCGGCTCAGTCAAATAGAGATGTACACTCAACACTACTAGCGAGATAAAGATACACCTCGAGAGAGGGTATTTCAGAAGGCATCACCTTGCCATTAATAAGTTATAAATAAACTCGAATAATATCATATTTAGACATGATCCATCGGCTATGGGAAGACATAGCCCTAGTCTCCATTATACAACATTAAGATCGGTTAATTAGTTAGTATTCCTCACAATGGTTTATATCCTGATAATATCTAAAAGCCAATTTACTAACAACACTTATCCCCGTGGATCGAGCATCCTGCACATAGGTACACTATATTACATTGGCGATTGCACTCGCAAGATATAGGCGTACACATTTTATATAGCACACTTTCGGTCTGTCAGTATGCATGTGGTTTGAAGATACTGCATAAAATTAGTTCAAGAAATAATACCTTTGGATTACCATCCTTAAATCTACAATAGCTAATTATATAACGAGGTCAATTTACATTGTTTATTTGTCTCTACCTGTTTTCTTCTCGCAGACCGGTTCATCTACTTTTTCTATCTATGGTTATTAAGGTCTTGCCAATACAAATGCGGAAATACATTAAACACTTTGAAGTCCGAACTTGTGCTCAAAATATTCAAAGCAAGGCAAATAGTGTGCTTCTTTTTCGAAGATTATCGCGTTATTTATTATTTACGATGTCAAGCTCTCCCATTATCTTTTCCTACTTTGTCGATCTACCATTATCTCATGGCAGCTAAAGTGCAAAAATGCGTAGCTTAATTTTTTGAGAAATTACAAGATGAGTTTCTTTATTTATGGATATGCTAGTGCTCCATTTGAGGAAATTTAGGTACTATAAGTGAATATACATTTTTCCTTATCTATTAATTTTAGAGTTGAATACATATTTTCCTTTTCTTTTCCCTAAAATTCTCAAGCATGCATTTCGCTGAGGGAGAGTAATACCGAACTACAAAGGGATATCCACTACAAGAAAAGTGACTTATAGGGACATGGTTTTAGTTGGGGCCAAAAGAATTCACAACCAAAGCATATCTTTAGTCTCATTTATTTGTGCCGCAACTACAAATGGCTCTATAGTTTCTGATGTGGATTGAACTCGTAACTACAATGATGTTCTATAGCTATGCCGTGATTGAACCGTTAACTACAATTGACTCTATCATACCAATAGGGTTATGCCGCTAAGAATCACAAGTGATTGTGATATGTTACTCTCTCTCTCTACTTCCATTTCATTTCATTGCTTCATTTTCATTTTTTAATTCTCACTTCTTTGCCTGAAATACGTGAGGTCTTATTGTGGTTTCTCCTCTTTATCCCAAGTGCTCCTTAGACTACATTTCCACGCTTAAGGCAAGTCTCTTGATTTGTTTCTTATTAGGGTTTTGGTTTCGCTTTTGTGCAAATATACACTGTTGGTTACTCTTCTTTGTTGTTCGTCAAGAACAAACGATATATTTCCCCGGTTATATCGATCTAAGGTCAGTGGAATTGTGAGGTTGACAAAGCTCTGAATTGTGAAATAATATGATCGAGATTCATTTGAGGATTAATATCCCTCATGTGTTATATGAAGGTTTGATTTGATTTGAGAATATCACAATTCACATCCCCACTTCATTTTATTATTTTTGTGACCGTAGCATGCCTATTTGTTGTTCTTCTTCTTTTGTGATTTTTTGCTCAGTCTATGTGTTCTCATTATAGTTATTTTATGATTTTCCTCAAAATTCGATGGATAAGTTTTGACAATCGGTTTCACTTCAATTCACAATTAGTCTGTTTTTATTTATAGCGTATGTGCTCGCCTCAGTAATTTCACTCGTCCCGTATCTAGTATACTCGATTCCCATCTCGATACTTATTTCTTGCCAAAACATGAGATATGGTCTTCTTAGTTTCTCTTGTCCTTGCTTTTGGTATCATCTCGTAAGTAAGAGCAGTGTTTCTATGCTTGAGGATTTTATGGTCTTCTTAGGTTTCACAGTATGGTTTCCATGCTTGCTTTTTTATGGTATTCTTATGCTTCAGATTGACTTTTCAGACAAGAAGTATCAAAACAAAGGAAATGAGTTCATAGCAACAGAGCCGATCGTGCAATGACAATCACTCCATGTTCCCACTAACCATCCATTTCTCAGAACCAACCTGTTCGTTTGCTCCCTCTCATCATTTCCCACCAATTCAAGTTCTCTACCCTTCCAACAACATCTATCTCATCAATAAAGACCAATCATGGGAATCTTGCAGCCGGCCTCATTGGTCAGACATCCCCACTCAGTTTTCCCACCCCAACAAACATCTCAATGGAATTCCTCGACCTCGACAGAGAAAAGAGTGGACCCCTCGCTTCTCCTACAATTGCGCCTCGCTAGCAATGTCTTCCCGGTCCCTGGTGGTCATTCTACTAGGAGAACTCCCTTAGGAATTCTTGCACCAACTACATTTGTTGTTTTTCTTGTAAGATGAAACCCTATTAGTAGCATATATTTTCTAAATTTTTATATTTCATTCCATCTAGATGTTTTTTAGCAATATAGCTTCAAAACCAACTGAGTTTTCCATTTCACAGATTTTCATGCTTACTGGTTTGTTTTCCATCAAATAAACTGTGTTAACCTGTGGGATGGAATCTATTACTCCTGATGGTTAGAGGTGATTCACTTAAAGAGATATAAATAGAATATCCATGATCCAAGTACAAATCCTGGTCTTTAATTTTCATTTGGGTGTGATCCATTAATCTTATTTCAAGTATTTTACTTATTATCTTATTTAACTAACTCCATTAATCTTCTTGTAGTGCTGATTGTCTCAGACATTGATGCTTTTTCCCATCTAAATGTAAATGTGCTCTGCCACTGGATTTTGTTCCTTCTTTTAGAGAAGAGAGACTACCAGAAAAAGGGCTCTTCTAATTGTATAGGGTGTATGGTAGGTGCCTGTAGGAATTATGAAAACTTCACAATTGGAGAACCACTGGCTAAGCATCTAATTAGTTTGGATTATAATAATCCAAGTTCTGTTGTGCTTCTGTCTAATTACTATAGTTTTGATGAATAAGCCCCATACTTCTTTTTCTTCCCCCCTCCCCCAAGGGGGTTTTTTTGTTGGAGAGTTAGACTGAGCGTAGGTGTGATGATACTGTTATCGGTATTTCTAAATTCCTTTTTAGAAAATCCAAAGATTAAAATCTTTAAGGACCAAGTACACCCCCATATGGCAAAATCTTAAACTCTGATCGAGTTTAATTTCATCGCCATGTGCTTGATCATCATGATCTGTTATCAACATGATAAAGCAAGAAACAAATATTGCTCAAGATGACTATGTAAGAGAGCTATTACCATTTTGATCAGTAACTTTGAACAATAGTGGCAGAGTATGAGTTTCAATCTACTTACCTACTTTGATACATTTATAATTTGATGCTCCAGATTCAGCTTCTTTTTCATTTCTATCAACTTCATTTTGGACCTTGTGATTGAGCCTCTCCCTTTCAAACTCCCTGTATTTATTTTATTTACCTTGCCATTGCCTCAGCACATTCATCAAATCCAAAAGCCCTCAGTGCCCATTCAGACTCCTTGCTCATGAGCCATCTCTAGGACCAAATTAGTTATCTTGATTGTCTAAAAATACATCTTCTATCATTGATTTTTATGTGGGCGTGCCAATGCATGTGCATATGGCATCATGGAGTAAACCAATCAGATCCAAGTCAAAGGTGAGCGAATAACTTCCTTTTTCTTCCCATCTATCATTTAATTATGGGAATTAGGCCATTTCTTTTGAGTGTGATGATACTGTTACATTCTGTACAACAAAAATAATATTGTTATAAGGCATTGAAATGGCAATGGAAATGTCTCTAAGAAATCTCTTGAATCTCCAAGAGGCACATACTGCATGTATGGATAGCAATTAGTCTCCTAAAGAAATGGTTGTATCTAATGCATATATTCTTGTTCTGTAATTAAGTTCAAGTAGTACTTGCATGCATCCATTTGTTAGCTCGTGTAATTTTTTCTGTTTCATTATTTTTCTATTTCTTAATGAAGCCACTTCATTATTTCAATTAGGAGCAGCTGCTGTGAATCTTGTTGCAGGAAAGAAGCCTCCGGATGTTTACTCAGAAATTGCTGTCAGGTTAGTCATGGTCTGTGATAATTTTTCATTTTTTATGCCTTCCTTTTCCAAAAAGTATGATGGGGTACTATGAAACTTTTGGTGGCGTTTTTCATGCTTTTATGAACAACTGTTTATTGTTCTACAACCCAAAGAGCCTGAATCTCAGCTACACTCCTGAGAGATCTTTGGAGCTCATTTCCTAGAAGGCTATTGACATATATTATAATCTCCTTATTGGTTTACACTTACCCTTTTCATAAATAAACATACCCAAGTGCTGGTGTTCTTTATTTGTTTACTTTTTTTCAATTTCAACTTGGCTATTTTAACACAAGAAAATAGAACTAGATACACAACTAGGGCTGAACAAGTAGAATGAGATGGCAATGGATTAATATGATTACTTGTTGCCCTGAATATGAAGGTTGACATGGGATATTCTTGTCAAACTGTGGATACGAAGCATGCATACATTTTGATAAAAATAACGATATTGCTTATAATATTATTGAACTTACCATTAAATTCCTTTTGTCTATCTTTTTGAAGCTTGGTGGTAGTGAAGTTTTGTTTGTCTTAGCTAGATTCTACATTTCTGTTGAGCAGTGTTTGAAATGGCCACAAGCAGGAAAAAAAAATGTGGCAGCCAACATGTAACACCTGCCAGCAGTAAGCAAATGATCAATACAAAGCTTTTCAGGTGTATGTATGCATATTGCTTAGTGTTTTTGTGTTGTATGTGCTATAGGAGATAGTGAGAGTGGGCAGAAGAAAGATGGTGAAGAGCAGCCCAAATCCAAGGTACAGTAACAATAGCAATCAACAATAAAGAAAAAAAAAAATATCTACCCTAAATAAAACGAATTCTATTTTTCCTCCTAATCTGTGCCCCTAATAGTTTTTGTTTATTATTATTATTATTAGTCTTTTCATTTTGTTTATTTTTTCTTGGTTGTGGTTGAAAATATATAATTTCCTACTTATTGTAAGACCGAGAGAAATCCAATCTTATGGAATAAGGGCAAAAACGTAATTTTGATTACAAAATGGTAATTACGGTTAAAAATCAGTAATTAATTTCAGATCTTGATGACGAAACGGATTGCACCCGTTGGAATCGCCTCAAAAATCTAGCGTTAGCACGTAAAATTTCGTAGAATTCTTCTCGAGACAATGGAAGTCGGCACGCTTTTTCGAGGCATCAAGCCGTGCCGTGAAATCGAGATTGGCGACGAAGGCAACAATAGCATGTGTACTCATGTGCCATATGGTAGGAGGAGAAATGATGAAAATGGACGGCGAGATAGTCAATATCAAATCCGGGTAAAAGAGGGACATACGGCATTATAGAAATTGATTTAAGTGAATTAAATGACGAATAGCTAATAGTCTTCTCCAACTGTCCAAAAGCAAAGACTAAAAACGTGAAGGGCATTATTTTTGATGCGTAGTTTCCTTTCATTTCTAGAGAGAGAGTTCGACTTCCTCTAGGAAATACACGCGATCTGATCAGCTGGATTTCGACCTTATGTGGAAGGGAAGTGCACCTGCCTCTAATAAGGAGCAGCTACTGGTCCCCTGATTTATGAAGCTCATGTTCCAAGAGGTAGGATTTTCCCTACTTTGGCGCGCTTTATTCCCATTTCTCTTAAGGGTTTTTCCATGTTTCGTTGGTTTTGAGGGCCGTGAGAGGGGCCGGCTTGATCAATCCCAAACATGGGACCGTATTGCTGGAAATTTCTGGGATTTTCTTTGTTTGTCAAGTTTCTGCACACACAAATTCCACGTAGGGCAAGTTTGGGTTGAGATTGTGTTGATTTATATGTATAAATTTGTGCTTTGCAGGTATGTATAGGGCCGGAATGCCGAAATTCAAGTTCACTAAGTCAACCAATGCTTAGATTTCTCCTGAATTAGGGTTTCACTATTCCTGAATACTGCTCTAAAAATATCATATATTTTCGCTTAAAATACACGCGCGATCGAGTTATTTAAATTAAATTACTGTATGATCATTAGCCCAAGGAGCTAATTTTGAGGAATTAATTAATTTACGACATGATTGTGTGAATTGCTGTTTTGTAGGGGCTATATGCATGTTTATATATTTACATGTGAATTAGACTATGTTGATCGCACACATATCTCCATGCACTGGAACATCCCCAGACTTTGGGAGTTAAAGGTATGAGATGAGTTTAAAGGAAAATGGTTCTGAGGGTAGTCTAAAAAATATTAAATGATCGAGGGTAGTCCAAACTGGGGCCATGGTATCAAACGCCGGAGCGCCCCGCTTGATATATATATTCATCGTGAGGGTAGTCCACAACACCAATATATATCAATCGGTCTGAAAGGCCCACCGACATATATTAATCGGAGGGTTGCCCACTATCAAAAATGATAATTTCATACGTAGGCTAGGCGCGCAGTGTGAGAGAGTCGGTGAGGACTCCTGATCCGAAGCTGGTCATGCGTAGACACCAAGTAGGATCGCTTACTGCTTTGAATGTTTGTTTAAATTGAACTATCAGCATCGCACCCTGGGTGGGTGAGTAAACCCATTTAAAGGCGATTCTCCACTCAGCTTTAGCTCACCCCGCTGTGGATCCCCTTTCAATACAGTACACAGTGGAGAGTTTGACGAGGAGAAGGCTGCTCATCCTAGAGACCGTGATTGTAGCTGAAAAGCCGATGGCTTGACAATATCTTACATGTATTAGAATTTTCTCCCTAATTTTAATATATGTCAGATAAGAGTAAAAACATTCAAATCCTCAGAATCTATTGGGTATATAGTTGAATTCATAGTTGGGGTATGTGTATTATGAGTATCGCTAGGGGCCCAAGTGGCCGTATACTCATGTGATTTTTGATCTCTAATATATTGAATATGAGGACCGCTTAGGGACAGGTTTCCAGCGGTAAGCCTTTAATTAGGTAAAGCTCCACAAAGGAGACTCCCCCCATTTTGTATGAATGTGTGAATGATTTTATGATTATGTCACGCTTAATTTGGATGAAAGGCCCTTGTAGGAAACTTTCTTTCTACCTGGGCATAGCGCTCACCCCGCTTTTGGGAAAATATTTTCAGTAACACCGAAGGTGCCACCAAGAGAAGGTAATTTCCATGAGGTTTTAGTTGAGAGGAAGATCTAAGGTGGCTTATTGTGTTCTTTTGTAAAATTTCTAGGTAGAAAACCCAGTTTTTGTTTAAACCGAACCGTTGTCAAAATTTTGTACTTGTGATGTAAATAAATTGTAATTAAACTCAGATTATATGTTTAATACAGTTTGGTAAGGGTTGTGTCTTGCCTTGAGGGGATGTTTACAGGCCCCAAACCAAGGTAGTTTCTCTATTTCAATCCTCATGGCTAGCTAAACTTTTAAGACTGATTTTTGGTTAAAGTAAAGGTGGAATTTGGGTCTCCTGCTTCCTCTGCAGGCATGCAAGGCCAGGTAGCCCATCAGTGATCTTGATGTAGGCTTTGAATCACCTAAATCGAAGTCTCTACAAATAAGATATGGACCTTTAGTCGAGCGGTCCTTCGAGAGGGTGAGTCGGGCAAAGCTGCCGAGCTCCCCCCCTTTCCTCTTTTCCGTCGAGCCGCATTTTCCTGGCCGAGCTGGACCTCTCGCTGAGCAGAGCTGACCCTTATAGCCGCCCAGTTTCCTTGGGGATGAGCTGACCTTTCTGTCAGTGCCCGGGCTGGATGAAATCAGGTGTGGCCAGTCCCGTGTGATGAGTCAGAGCAAGTCGACCTGGGGCAGAGCTCAACCCTCTCCGTCAGGCCCAAGCGGACGAAATGCGGTGTGAGTCGAGCTCAGCATGGATGAGTTGTGTATGGTCGAGCTCAAAGGCGAGGATGAGCTGCATGGCCAAGCTCACAGTGAGCTCGTATAGGAAGAGAAGTGTGAGTTTTAAATCAAGACGCTGAGAGAGGGAGCCGATCAACTCGGCCGGCTAGAATTTGTTCACCTTAGTCTTACTTCATCATCATGCCTTATTTATACCAGTTGACCCATAAAATGTACTAACCCCATTTTTCCTACTTTTGAAATGACTCTCAATCCATCCACACAATAGGACTCCATTAATTTTCCCACTAATTCCGTCCGACTTCAAATTCAGACAAAATAACAACCACATTTAACTCTTCTTCTCGAAATATTAGGGATAATTGAAGTTTTGTTAACTCTTCATAAGCATTTTGTTACTTGATACATATATATATATATATATAGGTCAGGAATTCATTAATTCTCATGCTTTTAGCCTAATATGGGATCAAAGCCTTGTTTTATAGCAAGGCACAAGTAAACATCTCAAATTGTGTGGATTGCAAATTCATGTGTGAACGAACAGTTAACATATGCCTTAAGGAATCAACAAAAGTTAAGCTGCTAAACTATGATACATGTTCTTATAGTAGCGTAAAAAACCTCATCCTATCACTTTGTGAGTTGTGGTCAAGGAATGGCTCCATTCATAGTCACACTTATAGTTGTAGCCAAGGAATAGCCCCATCTATAATCAAATTTATAGTTACGGCCAAGTAATGGCCATATCCATAGTCACTCTTATAGTTGTGGTCAAGGGAGGTTCCATCCATAGTCACTTTTATGTTGCAGTCTAAAATGCACCCATCCATAATCTCACTCACTTGTAGTCAAGGTTAGCAAAGACCTCATCATCCATAGTCATAACTTTTTTAGTTGCGGTCAGAAAATAACCCATCCATAGAACTCCCATTAATCCATCAACACCTTTATCAGTGGGCCAAATCAATCAAAAAATTAACTATAACTTATAGTCATACCCTCTATAGCCTAACTAAAAGGCCACTTGGTTGTAGTGATCCCATAATGAGATATCCAAATCAGGTTTGAGCAGCGCTCGTTACATGACATTTAATCGATGCATGTATTGCAATTTTGAGCCAACATGATATTTTGGATGTTCTTTTCAAAATTTTTAGTATGCTAAAGTTCTTTGTGTCAAAAAATTCAAAGAATTTCTCTTTTCCACCAAACAATGAGAGATGCACACTTTTAGAAAAGTCCCCAAAATATGTAATGCATTATAGGGTAAATGGTAATAAGACGGTAAACAACATAGCAAGGAGGCTTAAAAAAAAAATAAAAATTAGAGCATATAGAAGGACAATGGAGATGGATGATCAAAATTAAGGTTGTTCGTATTAAATTGTTGAAAATCCTACTATATTCTATAAGTCCATAAGTCTATAAAGTAAAAACATAATTTAAGTTATATGAAGTTTTAATCCTTTTCTAAATTGACAACTTTATGCACATCAACCTACCTCACACTAATCTTGATGTGTAAACCAAGTTCTCATATCTTGTGTAGCATCAAAATATGTCATATAAAGTCGTATATAGGTCTGCTATGGTGTCAAATTTATGCGATTAATTTCACTTCAATTTTTGCACTTTTTAATCCTATTTATTTATATATTGATTTTCCATATTCAACAAATTTGAGGAATAGACATTATAACTAACACCTTGTAAATCAACATGATCGAATCAATTAGAGCCAATCTCGAACACACCAATCGTGTTAGAAAGGTCACTAACAAGTTTCTTTATAATGTAATTTGGAGCATACATTGTAAATCCCATATTGAGAGTAGTGGAAAAAGGTTTATACATTTGGGTTAGCTATGGGAAAAGAGAAAAGTTTCTATATACATGTATTGACTCCTCAGACATATATTGCCTTTATGGGAAAAGGGAGAAAAAGTGTTCATATGTGTATTGACTCCTTTTATACATATATTGGTTTTTGGTGGAAAAGGAGAAAAGTTTCTATACATGTATTGACTTTTTAACATGTGAAAAACATATTTTAAAAAGTAGTTTGGTGATAGTGCGTGAGTTTAAAATAGATAATATTCATCTTAATAGAGTTGAGAACAAGCAAATTTCCGTTTCTATCGCCTCTTTTCTAACCCTTTTCCATTAGCAAGATGGATTGATTTTGGCCATTTTTTGGTCTCGGAATCATATATTCACATCTTTTCTATCATTTTCTTTCCCAATAAGGTGGTTCTTTCACATAGATATGGATTCTTATTTTTTAATTTGTTTTTTTCGTGATTTTGTCACTGACTTGTTGCTAAGAATGTAATGTTTTTTTTAATGTTACTAAGAATATAATATTAAAGCTGTGTTTTTACTAACAACTTTTTGTTATTCAATAAGAAAATTAAATTTAAATACAACAACAATTATTATCATATTAAAGTTTAAAATTTGAATAAAATATAGATTTATCATTTATTCATGTAACATTTTAATTGTAATGCCCCAAAAATACCCTAGAATATTTTTTTTTATAATTTATTATATATTCCAGGTACTGAGTCTGGACTTGGGTATTTTTCGAATCGTTAAATAAATGTTGATTAAATTATTATATGGTTAAAGCCAAATGCAAATATTAAATGCTAAACAGAGAAATACTGAACCCTAAAATAAACCCAAGTGAAAAGGCAAAATTAGAAAATTGTGAAATAAGGACCTATGGGTCATGGTTAGAAAAAGAAGAAATGTCTAAGTGTGATTAATGAGAATTTAAATGCAAATAGAGACAAAATAAATAAGTGCCAGTTAAATTGGGGAGAACTTAAACCCAAAACTGAGGGCAGTGCACGCCAAACAAGGCCTTACGACAAGGGATATTTAAGACCAAAAGTGGTATTGAAGCTTCTCATTTTGAGCAAATGACTTGAGAGAGAGAGAGAGAGGAAGGAGTATTAGCTTGAAAAGAGAGGAGGCTGTGATTCTGGCCCATTAAAGCAAGAGTTTAAGAGATCAAGTTGAAGAAGAAAGCTTGGACATTGAGGATTGAAAGAGATTTAAGATAAGAAAAACCAAACCTAACCCTTTATTTCTACTTGTGTTTGGGTTTAATAAAACCCCAAATATGGTATAAAAGCAGTTCTGGATGGTTTTAGTTCAGTTTGAGATTATTTTGCATTGTTTAGATTGGTTTGGATTGGTTTGGAAGAGTGTTTGTAAAAAAGGAAAATGTTGGGTTTTCAAAGGAAATGCTGTTAAAATTTTGTCAAGACCCTTGTTCTTGTTTTGGCTATATATTAAGTTATAATCATCCAAATGAAATGATTCTAATTGGTAAATAACCATAAGAGATAGGTCTACAAATGTATAGAAGGTACCAAGAGAAAATTGTAGCTCTAAGGCTCCCAAATAAGGCTAAAGGTGAGCCTGCAGCTCACGTTATGCCTCGTGCTTTGGGTATTGTTATAGTGTTTTGGCCATAAATTGAGTTTCACTCGTCCAAATTGAGTGATTCAAAATTTCAAGTAAAGTAGACTTCTGGGGGAATAATTTACTTGAAGGAAGTGTATGAAAATTGTAACCCCAAAGTGCCTAGAAATTTTTCAAAGTGGAGCTATGTGTAAGAACAAATTGATTCTCGCTATGCAAATCGAGTAGCTTGAATGTAAATGCAATAACTTGAGTTTTGTGATCCAAATTGATGCGATTCGAAGTTGAGAAGAAACCTAGAACCATAGCTCAAATGTAGAAGGAACCATTACCACTTATGGAGTTAAGACCCTGAAATTGGGAATAATGCAGAGAGGTAACCAGAGTGAGTTGGGCATACTGACTAGCCTGCATTAAAAATGCCGTAACTTGAGTTTGTTTAAAGTATCTACAAATTGAGACATTCCCAATTCCTACTAAACTAGACTCATAGAGCTAAAATGTTCTTAGTTAGCAATGAGCAAATTATGGCTCATGTCCCATGTACCTTGCGTTAGTGGGTATCGGTGGCATGAACCCTAATCAAACCCCAAATAACCTACTAATATGTGGGATTGTCATTGTATTTGAATAGGGCAAGCCAGACGTATTATGAGAAAGCCCGTGCATTGAAGTCGAGGTTTCAAGATCGGAATCAAAAAGCGACGATTTTGGTTTGTTCGGTCTTCTCCTTGCTCTCATTTCAAGATTTGAACTATTTGTTCTTAAAATGCATAGCAGTGCTATTAATAATTGTTTTAATTGATTTGAATAAATGATTGTGAATTGTTTGCAATGAAAATTTTCATGAGTATTGAAAAAATGAAACTGCTATACAAATGTACATATTGTACCTTATGTTGCTAAAAGATTTGAACGCCCTTAATTGAATGTTAATTGTTTAGTTGTATGAAGGATAATAGAGTTATACCACAGGAATGAAGAAGATGATGACAATGAAGAATAACATCTCCCTTCCAAATGTTCTCCTTCCTTCCCCCTCTCAAAGTTGATGTGTTACTTCAAATCGCCAGCCTTCAACGGATCGACGGTAGTGTTCAATTGATTTTAATAACCAGCTAGTAGCGCCCAACGGACCGCATCGTGTTGGTAAAACCGCTTTTATACCCAGCTCAGCAACAGGACGCGTTTGATTATATCATGTTTATCTAAAAAACATAGGTTAAATTTGTTAAGGAAGAACCGACCACTGAATTAATGAGATGGTAGACAAATTGAATTGAAATGAAAAAGAGTTATAGTAAAAACTACACGAGATTTGATTTTAAACTCAAACCCACAATGGAACGTGATAGAACCATTAAGCATGAAAATGCTTAGCGTGTAGTTTTACCCATGCAGTGTATCAATTGAACAAGAGCTTCTAAAAGCAAAGATCAAGGTGGAGCGCCGAAATATAAAAAGAAAGAATTGTGGAGTATGTTCATATATGTGCATTCACCCCATATCTCGAACATTGATATTTTGTAAAACAATTTCAACTCATCATCTATTTTGTAAAATCTATTTGAAGCAAGGCTTGATATGCCTTTATAGTAATTCACTGTACTTTTGCATGAATGGAAATGAAATGGGCTTTACCCCCTTGAAAAAAGCTTCCGCATAGTATTTGAAAATGATTTTTGTCAACTTAAAGTGTAACGCCACGCTGCTTTTGATAAACAGATTTTGATAAGGTGATTGAGTTATATTAGAGCAACCCGACTGTCTCGAACCCGCCAAATCCGCTCGCCGGGAAAGGGGTGCTACATTAATAATATTTAAACAGATAAATCCAAATAGCAGGTTAATTTTTTATTTTGGTTAGGTTTTCCAGCTTTCAAATTAGGTGTTTTTTACCATTAAGTTACCAAAACACTTTAGAAGATATGATAAACGCCTATGTGTGCTAATAAATGACAAAAAGGATTTGAATTAAATTTTTGCTATTATTGGTACAAAGGTTTTGTATTAGATTAACATGATATGGTGGTAATTTGGTGGTTAGAGTTTTTAGTATAATAACTTATACTTGGCTCGGATCTTTTAATTGTAGAAATGATAATTTTTTTGGAAAAAGTTTTAATGGACCATTAGGCCCATTTTGTAACTTGGACAGCCTTAAAGAAAGAAAATAGAGAAGAAAAAAAATAGAAGAAAATAAAGTTGAAATTTAATAAATTAATTATATATGTTTATTCAAACTCATTTTATTTGTTTTTTCTATGTTCCTTGAGCTCATGGTGGCTCCCCTCCACTACAAGATAACATCATTTTTGTGTTTCTTCAAAATTGTTCTTATTATCTCGAATTTAGTAAGTTATATGTGTTTTTTATATTTTCATAACAAAAAATTAAACATTTTCATTTTGTTTTCCTTATATTCTTTATTACCCTTTAAAATAAAAAATAGTTTTCAAAATTATGACCAAAATACCATATTGATTTCAGCTCAAGCTTAAGAGGCACAAAAGTAACTTAGTATTTAAGCTATTTTCATTTTTTTAGTCATTTAACCAAGATAAAAGATAAAGATGCTTTGATCCCGAAAAATCTGTTAGAAAAAGAAGAATCCAGAAGAAAGATAGTGTGGAACCGAAATATCTTCCGCCAGAATGTCACCCTCTTAACGCCTCCATAAAAATATAAGGATATGTTTTGCCTCTATTATCCGTTGAAGGAAATATTTTGTAAGATTAGGAAAGAAGAAGCTGAGATGGAAAAAATATTTTTCCAGGGTGGGAAATCGCTCTTTAATTTCAAGGAAGCCTGAAGGATCCATTATTGTGGTTGTCTCATTGAGTATTCAGAAGTGATATGTTTATTCTTAGATATTGACTAGATTCATGAGATTCGGATGCCCCACCGCCATTCATAGAATTATGTTTTGTTTCAATAAATCAACATGAGATTTAATATATTTACAATAAGTTTAATTTTTTTTGTGAATGTTTTTTAAAATGTGATTGGTTGATTTTTTTTTTTTTTAAGAAAAAAAAGTTAGTTATACCGTTTAAAACTCTGGATCCCTTTCCTTTATTTATTCTACATGAGTCAAAACTTAGCTCTTTTTTTTTTTTTCC
This sequence comes from Tetrastigma voinierianum, assembly GCA_016808115.1. Taxonomy (NCBI): domain Eukaryota; kingdom Viridiplantae; phylum Streptophyta; class Magnoliopsida; order Vitales; family Vitaceae; genus Tetrastigma; species Tetrastigma voinierianum. The sequence continues at coordinate 165,320 of JAEQBH010008542.1, forward strand.
CCTGCGGATCAATCATCAGTTAAACCAATGTGCTTAGCCTAAATAACCATAAATATACCATATATTGTTTTTAATTTCATGCTAGAAATATTCTTTAGGGTACAACTCTCTTGAGTTTTGTTCTAAATTAATACAAATTTTAAAAAATAATAATATGAAACTAGTTTAAAAAACAAATTAATGTTCAAAATAGTGTACTTATACCATATTGAAAACTTTTTTAAGTTAATTCTGGAGTTGGCGACTTTAACTTAAAAAAATTGCTTACAATACCGTAACCAATGACTACAGTAGTACTAATGTGTATATCAACTTGGTTCAAATAATACGGAATTTCTCGGGAATGTCATTCGGGTCGTGACACGATCCGTGATAGCTCTAATCTTAAGGTCTAGCTTTTATAGAAAAATAGAAGCTCCATGTAACTCATCCAAAAGCTCATCAACAAAGGAATGGGCAACCATTGAATCAGGGCTTTATCGAGATTTGATAGTCTGGGACACAAGTCGCCAGCCTCCCACCATGAACTAAAGAGAACATGGCTCTAGTACGGGCTGCGCTAGGTTGTATAATGCCCAGTTTCAACACTTTTCTCACCACGCTCACTTCAGCCTTTGAATATGTGGGTACATCGCACATTACTGTAGACCCGACTATAATGTGATGATACTGGTCTCCTCGTATCGCCGGGAGAGGTGGCACCCCGAGGAGATTGAAAGGCATAGCCGGAATTGATCCAAGATCCTCCGAAACAGGTGGGGACGTGACTTCCAAAGCATGCTCCATAACACCCATGTGACACCCATTCGTAAGACACCTTCATTGGTTTCTTGTAATGCCTTCCACATACTTTAATGAAAACTAGAGGTGCTAAGAGTCGGGTCCCCTTGAGGATTACCAACACTCCTTCCACCTTGAAAATGAAAACCATTAACAGCTACCTCCAATTTACTTGCATGCCCCCCTAAGGATTTCAACCACTGCATCCCTAAAATAATGCCTGCACACGCCCAAATCGTAAGGGCAAAAAAATCCTACACTCTATCTATATATTTTGAAGAGTGGTGGGAAATCCTCCCTCAGATGTGTCTTCTTCTTCACCTTTCACCGGCCATGCCCGTGCCCATATCACCACCCCCATAACTAAGGTAGTGGCTTGAAAGATATCCCACTTCAATCAATTTTGTTTAAAATAAAATTATGAGTGGCAAGACACACCGATCATGGCAACGACTGATGAGAAATTTTCCCCCAGTTCATTGTTTTTAGGCTGATAAGCTCACCATTGAATTTACGTGGCAACCCTGGTGGATCTCAGATTGTTGCTTTGGCCGAAACATTCTATCTTCAACTTTCGATGACTCACCACCTCCTATAGTCCCGCCGGCTTCACTACCATTCCTTACCTCGACTCGATATCCGGGTTACATCATTAATGAATGTCCTCTCGATACGCCTTGTATCAAATTCCCATTGCTGCCGCTAGACTTTCAAGGCCTCATAACTCGAACTGAAACCATCTTGCCGGAGCGATAGAAATTGCTTCATACAGGTGCCTTCTAGTGTACATCTGAAGCGATCTAGAGGCGTGTTTTCAACTCCTCGCCCCAAGATAGTATGCGGGTCGCCACCATCCCTCACATATTATTACATTGAAACTGCCAAGGCTTCCATCACACTAATGGCTGTCGCAACCACATAAAATCCATCCTCTCGGGTTCCAAATTCCTCTCAAGATAGGCAAGATCTCCCAAACGCCCGTGAGCACGCCTCTATCCTACTTCCTTCTAATTTCACATGATGCTCCGGCCCTCGCTATCTCTATGGTCAAGGCTCTCTTCCGCATGGAAACCTCCTTTTGAGCCTCTTCCTCCCCGTGAGTGTATCCTACTCCTATGAACCCCTTTCTTCGGGCCTAGCACTTAACCCAGATTTTGTGCCCTCGAGAATGGGACCCTTCCTCCTCAGGTTCTCCAAGTGTGCCACTCTCTCTAGTTTTCCACTTCATCATCTCGCTCCATCCCTCTCTAGTAGTGATAATTTTTTCAACATAGAGTCTACTTTCTTTTTTCTTCAAGAGACTTAATCTTTGCAAATCCCCTCATCAAGCCATCTCTCCATGAACGTCACTCATCTTTCTCCCCCATAACTTCGATTCTTCCATCTATGTAGCCATCGCTCCTAAAACACGATTGCTCGAATACCGCATGATAGGGATTCTCAATTGAGAATGGTAAATCGATTATGCGCTTAATAGGGAGAAACACCAGAGGGCTCCCATTCTCCACGCATCTCATGCTGACTCACCATTAAACTCCGTGAGTCTTTTACTTGACAAAGCATTTTTTGCTTTCAAAACTCGACAGCGTATTTCGTGATGTGTGTATATAAAATTATTCGAAAAATATAAAGAAAGCCACTATTCCTCGCGCGGCACGCGTCGGCGGCAAAGCGTACCAAGTACCGATATCGCAATCCACGTGTGGAAAAATGGGGATGCTGGCGCCAAAATTATAATGCTTCTCTAATATCCAAACTAATATGATAGTAAACAAAATTTAAACTAAACTAATGAAATTTCTAAATCTAAATATTTGAAGTTCAACCAAGGGATACCAAGAGATGATAAAATCTCTTAGGGTACTTGGTGCAATCGGACAATCCTCTTAGATCTTAAGTTAAAATTCTACTCTCTATTGTTCATGTATCAAAAGTTTCCGCTGGCTAATTTATTATTAAGATAATGAGTGTTTCGAGGTCATAAGAACCCATCACAACTAACACTCTTAGTCTTTTTGCTTCTCAGCTCAACCCCAAGCATTAGGAGATGCTTTAAGATCCAAAAGTCTCAGACACGCCTCCCACCACCGATAATTTCTACACACAGCAATAGGTTGATTCATCTATGTCTAGTTCTTACTCCTTCTCAGATCTGGTAAAGGAACCACTCACCACAGATGAGATTAGCCGTAAATCACTATCAATAGAACCAAGTATGATAATCAATGTAGGTGTATCTGGCTGGGAATTGAAACAATGAAAACGGAACATTACCACATATAAACTCATGTTCAATACACAACCAAAACCCTAGATCTTAACACTTAAAGCATGATAGAGGTTTGATAGACTGGCAAACTAGGATTAAATACACGTGAGAAAAGAGTGTAGGAACAGTTGAAACTATAATGATCAAATGATGGTGAGTCTCGGATTTTCTTCCCACAAATCTCTATGATCTTCTCCCAAATCTTCAAAAAACAGCCCCCAACCCCTCCTCCTTGTCCCAAAGTGTGGACAAAGTCCCTTTTCCGAGCCCCAGCCGCCTCCTCGCGCCTTGGGCCGAGCGGGAAAACCTCCATTATGGATCGTACCGCCGCAACCGCATCCAAACCGACCTCGAATCGCGACGTCAGCCAGATAGGTGGTTCGCGAACGTCGTTATTTGTCTCACGCGTCGACGTTGCTGGTACCCCCTGTTCGCCTTCCAACTTAGCTATAACTTTGTCATACAAACTGATTGGTGTTCCTCAATCGTTGGAAAGCTCAAGTGTAGAATTCATCCATATATGACTTGATGCAATATGAGCCTGCTATGATTTATGAAACCGTCAAAATGTATACAGTAGCCTCTCCTGCTGGCAGAAGGTGTCGCAATGTTTGTTGATTTTCTTCAAGTTTTGGAACTTGCATACCCCTTTGTTCGAACTCCACTGGGTGTTCTCGTATCCCTAGAAAGCTCTTGAAGTGTAGAATCCATACATAGTCTTGATGCAATAGGAGCTCATATGATGTTCCTGAAATGTCAAAATTCAGTAGCCTCCCTGTTGCTTGTAGCAGTTTTTCCACCAATTTTGCAGCCAATTCCACCAAATGGATGATCTGATCATGAGAGTTAACTTTGTTAATAGGGGCACTTATTTAACATAAAAACACAAGAAAAACTAATCAAAGCATAGGGATAAAATGAGTATTCACCTGTCGATGAAGACCTCGACTCCCTACTAATAGTAAACTCAAAAAATAACTAACAAAATATTCCTCACGTGCTCTTCACTCCCGCCTCTGGGGCCTCACGCTCCATTGCACCTGAATATGTCAAACAGAATAGGGTCTATCACTTAGCTATTGTGCATTAGTAGGAACCAGAGGGGTCATAGAATCTAGTAGATATAAGAAGCTCACAAATGGGGAGGTTGAAACCAATGGTCATAATAATCTGCATTGTTAAGCCTGGTGCCATGCGCACGATAAATGTTGAAAACTTGATGTGTAAGCCATTAAGGAAGATAAACTAAGTGAAGACTCTTGATAGTGTTAAGTGCATCATATATAAAAAATGAAGCCATCAAAAGAGGAGGGGGACTAATGCTTATTTAAATTATGTAATGAAAATCACAATAAGTTTTTTAATGTGTCCCCTTAAGTTTTGGGAACATTCGATGACTGGCATGCTTGAGCAAAGCCAAATATGGAAAAAGGAAAAGTGAAATGTGTACGAATTCAAAAGTTTAATCTAACTGCGGTGACTCAAAATGGTTAAAGCAACGCCATTGCAAAGCCTGGAAGGAGGTAAAAGTGAATACATTTGTAATAACTCCGCAATAGATCAGGCAATCGCAATGTGGGTGTTAGATACGCACAACTATGATGCATTTTTTACCTTCTACACTTCTTCACCGGCTATCGCAGTAAGGCACAACTTTTTGACTTGGCCGTGTAGCTGTATTCCACAAGAAAAGGCATAATGTCTCAATAAAGGATGATTTAGTTTAGTCCAAAAGAGTGCTACAAAGTTCTTTTCATTATTCGCAGGGTAATTTTTTGTTACAAACTTTTTTTACTTGATCCATGTTTTCATTATAGCACCTTTTTTTTTGGCATTTTGTATATACTTCCATACAATATTAACACTTCTAGCATATTAATAAAAACATAGGCACAACTTTTTTGCATTGCCTGCTTGTATGTGTTCACAAGACGTGAAATTTAGGGCAATATGTTCCTAAATCACAGATGGTGAAGGTTTGGGTTTAAAAGGCATATGCTCTTATGTTATTCTCATAGTAATTTTTTATTGCAAAGTCTTATAATTTGCAAGATGTTCTTTTCGTTATTGCACCTTTTTTTTTTCGCATATTATCTATACTTCCATACAATATTTACATTCTCTCGTACATTGATCATCAACATGGATAGCTAAAACAGGATGCATCATGATTAAATGGTTTCAATTAGAAAACTATTTTGACTTCCAATATGAACAATCTCTTGTTAACCCCTCTTGTTAACAAATTAATAGTTTCAAATTAAATCATGAAGGTCAAGGCCCTTTTTAATAAGCATTATATGATATACAAACTTTTGTATTTATTAAAAAACGAGGTACAAATTTCAGTAATTAGTAACATGTGATATTTCAAAAGGCACAAATTCTAAGAATTTATGTGACATTATATAATTTAGATGGGTTGAATTGGAATTTGTTTACAAAAAGAGATTACAACCAAATTTGATGCTGAAAGCCGGGAGGCTTAGCCCTAGTTAGTAAATTGGGGACAATAATAGTTGAAGTGGAATAGGAGTGATAAAGGTGCGAAAGAGACATAAAGAAGAAGTGTTGAAGAAATATGGAGCTGGGGTAGGTGCAATCGATGCACAATAGCACGACTAGCTTCAGCATGAGCCACCCCACCCCTCTTCTCGATCGTCTCCTCCTCTTCTTCTCCGTCAGCCCATCTCTCCTCGCCGTGGCAGCCCACAGCCCCAAGGCTTGACCACCTGCCTCTCATAATTCCCATGAATTTCAGCCCATTGCCCGTCATATGTACAAAATATTTGCATGGAAAGGTGGGTACATGGTAAAGAAAGGGCATCTGGTCATAGGGCTGCGGGATATATATAGTATCTTCAAACTAAAACATGTCAACTCGTCGAGAGTCTTCGTTGCGTAACTCACTTCGCCGATGGAAACACCAGCTTTGAAACAGGCTCCCCTTCTCTAATGGCTGCAGTTGGACTTGAATACAAATGACACAGTACTGGATATGAATTTTCAAATCACTACCTTTTCTCAAATAAAAAGTGTGGATGGGTATGAATTTTCATAATCTTAATATCTCTCTCCCTAATTGAATTTCTTGCATCTTAAATTTCAATTGTTTACACTAATCAGCCTCCTTGGTCTCCAAGTGGCAATCTCTTCTATGATCACTTCTTTCTTTGTTTTTTAGACACAAGTTCCGCCACTGCTGTGGATGCCAGTTCATTTGGCCAAAGCCACCCAAGTGGATTGCAACTCACATTGCTCTCCATTGAAAGTTCATACCCTCGATTCAAAGCATGTTGACAAGATGCATGTGGTATGCGCCTATCTAATTAGTCTTGATCAAAGGTAAATACCTAATCTAGAGAGTCAACACCTTAAGTATTGTTGGTCAGATTGTTCTTAGTAAAATTGCTCATAGGGGTGGGTTTCTGGGGATCAACGGGATTCTAATGTATGTTCTTCTCCGTTCATTGTATCATTGTCATGTACGTACATCATAGTTCTTTAACTTCTTAGTTCTGCTATATTCCATGAACAAAGTAAAATAGAACTTCTATGGAGCGCATGTCGTGCAAAAATCGTGCATTAAACTTTGAAACTACTCAATCTCTCAAATGATGCAAGTTGTGTGACACAATCATTCAACCTAGAATGGGAATTAGCATTTGTTTGATTGGGCGGTTGCTACCCGTCTTCACTAATTATTTCCCCGTGCCGAAATCCTCGCTTGAAAGTGGTGTAGTGGAGTGGGAGAAGTATAAAAATTAAAAATACAAGCATCAGGACACGATGAACACTAAATCGATTTCACTCAAATAGCTGTACTTGTATGAGTGGTGTGGCAAAGAATTTTTGATATCAGATGATCTGCTTTCTTCTTACTCAAGTTATTGCTACATGTCCGAATGAAAAAGCTTAGGGTCATATCTTATAATCGATCAATTGGTGCGGGCTTCAGGAGATACAATATATGGGTTCGATTCGAAAGCGTGGTCAACCGGGTGTTTCCATGGATAATAATATATCAGCCGTTCCGCCTGTGCCAACATCACGTTGGACTTGGAAGGCGCTGAAATCATTAAGTATTGATAATGGGGATCATAGTGCAAAGACTATCCTGCAGGCAACCAAACCCGTTGACTTGTGTGATTTAATCACAGAAACAAACTTTATTTTTAGCATAAAACATCACACATATCTGAGGTCCATCACTTGTAATACTCATTTCTTTTTGTTCATTAATACCAAATCCCACACACAAACAGCTCATGAAGAACATGTCTCACTGTAAATCTGCTAAATATCTATGCACAATTTAGCATTAGTTATGGGGGTTAACATTGTTCACCTCATTAAGCTTTTCATCTCATTGATTTGTTGTCATATTCGCGCCTCCACAAAAAGGTGATGGCATTTGTACACCGGAAGAGGATTTGCGTGATTTATGTTCATCGCCCCTACGCTCTTCCTTCATCTTTTTGTGCTTCATCCAAGCTGTTTCGGATGGAATCACATGTTAGTACTAACAAATTGACTGGAACTGCCCTTTTAATTCTCGATTTTTCTTCTCTGTTGAAGTAAGAACATGTTGAATGAATTGTAACTTAAAAAACGCTTTAGATGATATGTTAAACAGTGTGAGGAAGTGTTTATGCTTGCGGCAACCACCATGGAGTCTTTGGTGATCCCCAAAAGGAAGCCCGCGAAGCATTTATGTGGTAATGCAATGCATTTGTACAAGTCGATCTAACAGATTCCATGAATTAAATTCTTAAAGAATGTATTCTTGTAGGTTTTTGAAATCCATTGTTATAATAGTGTTATGCCCAAACTTCATCCATTTCAAAAAAAAAAAAAAACATAAAGAAAAAGGAACTATGCGAACAAGGGAAGATGGTGCACGAAGACTATTTGATGTCTATGTTAGTGATTGTCCTGGCAAAGAATCTCGTTAAGAACAATTTGTTGTTAAGAAATCTTGTTCGCGAACTTGATCTTCATATATATCTACGTCTAAGAACTATAGACAGCTCCACGGTTATTCGGATAACAAACAAGATTGTGGAATGATTTGAAACAACACCTCAACCAGCAATGTTATGTTGCTTTACTCTAATATTCATTCACCCATTCGCTTTTATTTTTTGTCATGTTATTCATACATTTTAACTTGTTATTTTCATTTTGGTTATCACTGTGACTACAAAGAACAGAGTGATAAAGACATGGGGTTGGGGTGAACATGGGCAGCTTGGATTGGGAAGCACATATGATCAAATTATCCCCCAAGTAGTACCTCTAGGTGACGGGCTTCCAAGGCGGCATTCCATGATCAAAGTTTACTGTGGGAGTGAGTTTACATTTGCCATAATAGCACCAGGCACATAACATACACATACATAGATTAGGAATAACCAGAAATTCCAATTTCGAATACAAAATCGCACGACAAGGTAAAATTGTGGATTCGGCAAAACCGAATTAATTTCTAGATTTCGGATGACAAACGGATTAAAATTATTGAATCGCCTCGCGAAATCTAGCTAGCACGTAAAATTTCGTAGCCTCCGAGATAGCTCCGAGCTGACACGCTTTTCGAGGCATAGCAAGCCGTGTCAGAAATCATTTTCTCGAAGCGCGACGAAAGTCATGATATAACATGTACTCATGTTCCAGTGGTATGAGTAGAGAAATGATGAAAATGGACGTCGTAGATAATGCCTATCATCAAATCGGGAAAAGTGGACATAAACGCCATTTTAGAAAAAGTTTAAGTCACTAAATGACAAATTACAATAGTGTCTATCTCCTTCACAAATCAAAAGGCAAAACGAATTTGGGAGAAGCGTGTCCGCAGCAGGAAAAAACGTATAAAAAATGGGAGAGATTTCTTTGTAGAAAGAGAGAAATTTCTCTAAAAATACGGGGCGATCCGACGTCTAAGAATGACAAGAAGGGAAGCCGGCCTACACTGAGAGGGTCTCATGCGTACTGTGGATTTAGAGTTTAATTAAACCCGAAAGGCAGAGAGGTTTCCTCCCACTTGGTTTTGGCCCTTTAAGCACTTTGTATCGTTTTGAGTCGAATGAGGCCGTGAGGGGCGCCGACCCGCTCCGCAAATCTGAAACTGAGTTGCTAGATTTTGAAACCCATGTGATAGTCCTCAGACTGTCCACGGCTGATTTGGGGTGGTTGAATGTTGCATTTTGTGATAAATCATGATTGGTTTGGAAAGGCCTAGAATGTGAGATGCGTTCAAGCAAAGTGAACCGGGCGAATTAAACAGTGTCAACCGTAAAACCCTAAATGGTTTCATGCTCCTAGGAATAAAGTGACACGAAAATATATTTTGTGAAAAATATGTGTTTAGTCGAAAGGATTTAAAATTAAATTACTGTGTTTGATCATTAGCCCAAGTGAGCTAATTTTGATGTATGAAATGAGAATTTGTATGATACGTGATTGTGCGACTGAATTCCTCAGAAATATATGCATGTTTATATATATTATTTAAGTATGTTAATTGGGATCGTATTGGAACTGGCATACATGCATTCCATATGCACTGGAACATCCTAGGACTATAGGAGTTAGTGCATGAGACGAGTCTAGAGTGAAGGGTTTTGAGGGTTGTCTAAAAATATTAAATGATCGGAGGGTAGTCCATACTTAAAATATCAATCGTCGGAGACGGCCCAATTGATATATATCGGAGGGTAGTCCACATATAGAAATATCAATCGTCGGAGACGGCCCAATTGATATATCTCGGAGGGTAGTCCACTAAATATAATATCGGAGACAAATTCACTACTTGGATCGGAGGGTGACCACAACTATAAACAAATAACTTTGTTTGAAGCTAATATTCTCATACGAGGCTTAAAGTGAAAGTGTGAGAGAGAGTCGTGAGAACTCGGGATCTGAGTTGCAATGTAGAATACCAAGTAGATCATGCATTTGCTTGAATGTGTGTTTTCATTGGGAAATTACTGTAATCCCACTCAGGTGGTGAGGGAGCTCCACTTGGGTGGCGATTCCACTACTGAGCATTAGTCAATATGTCAAACGAGGAGTTATTATTTACAGTAATGTGGAGGTTAAAGAGTGACTCATCCTGAGACCTAGGGATTGTGAAGAAAAGCCGGATTGTGGCTTTAGATTTGTGGTATACATGCAGTATTAGAAAATGTTAGAATGTTAATATGTGTTGTATAAAAGAGAATTGATTACCCCTTTGGTAGAATCCACATACGCTTATATATAGTTGACTCAAGGATTGGTATGTATTGAGTATCAAGAGGCCCAAGGGGCCGTATTGGATATATATTGCATATATTGACCTTTTCGGGGACGTATATGCGTATCGTATTTGCATCCCGTACAAAGGAGACTCGTCGATTCTCAAGTGGTGTCGCGGTAACCCGAATATCCACTCCTTGTATTCCGCCGTCACTTTAACAACTTAATTTAAATTCACGCCACAAGGAAATCGAACTCTAATAACCGTAGAACCACTATATTTACTAGGCAAAAAGTGTGTAAGCTTCATATTAATCTATACATAAATTCAGTTTTCGCTTTTATTTCTTAGAGTCAGATGCCCGTGGCTTATCCAAGTCACACCCCAATGGAATGATAACATCGCTACGTGAAGCATACGGGCGTTAAACCGTGGAAAAATATGACCGGAAAGCTTTTTACCTTGAATAATGACGTCCCCCCAAAAAAAAAAAGAAGCTAAAAATGCTCAAATGAATATGTGAATTGGATGACCTCATCCAGTACAAAACTAAGGTAACATTTGAAGGAAAAGAAAGACCAACAGCGCGGGAAAAGAATCGCATACAAAAAGAAATCATCTTCAACCCTAGCCTTTCTTTGATTTTTCATATCCTCGCGTATTTTAAGTACTAATGGTAGCCAAAAATTTATGATCTATGATAGGTATGTTTTCTACCTAGTACAATTGATGTTTTTATTCATTCAATAAAGTTTCAGATTTTTGTAATGTATTTATTGAGTCATTTGATTATTGATCAATTATTTTTAGGATCAATAAATACTCTTACTTTTTACAAAATAATTTAGCAGTAAAAATTGTCGCAAATGTCTAATTAAGGTTGTCTTGCCAAGCAACAGAAAATACATGCCTTGCTAAAATGGGTTGTTCTTAGAAACTTTTATAGAATGTTGTTGTTTTTCCAGTGTTTTTTTTTTAAAAATGCAAGCACCTAAAGAACAACTGGATGATTTTCATTTAAGACTAAGCAACGGTGAAGAAAAGCCCTTGGGGCCTTGAGACGCAAGGCGCATTTGAGGCGCGGGCTTTTTTATGTGAGGCACACTTACCTAATATAAATAAAAATTATATATCTAACTAAATATTGTCTACAAATCTATAAATTATAAACATATTCAATGTTTTCCAAACAACTAAAAATGTTTTAAATTTTTGTTCTAATTATTTCATAATTTTTCAAAATTTGTTTTCGATTTTTTCATTAAAGAATTTTCTGAGAATGTTTCTCTACTTTTTTAGAATTTTTTTCACAATAAAAATAGGAAAAATGAAAAAAAAAATACCTCTTTGAGTCTTCTTCTTCTTCTTCCCCTTCAATCTAACTTTGAAGTGTACTGGAGGGGTTTTCATGGGGTCGAGTTTGGATCCCAAAACAATGCCGTATTTGTTGCTGTGGAGCCCAAAACAACGCCGCTTTGAGGTGTTACTTAAAAAAAAAAAAGAAAAATTAGCGTTTTGGGGTGCTATGATTAAAAAAAAAAATATGAACCCCAAACGACGCCGCTTGGGTGTTTTGATCTTTAAAATACAGACCAAATCTTAAAACGACGCTGCTTTTGGGTTGGTCTCGTGGAGCCTAGGTTCCTCTTTCTTCTTCCCCGACATGGAGCTTCTTCGTTTCTCCCGACGTCAAGGGCGCGCCATTTTCTCTCGACAACTTTCATCTTTGACGACCAAAAAAGCAAAAAAAAAAAAAACAAAAAAAAAAAAAAAAAAAGAGGAGAAAAAGGAGAAGAAGGAGAGGAAGGCGTACTGTGAAGCTGCACTAGAAACCAACCACTTCGCGCCGGGAGTGGTAGCCCTTGAGCTTAGGCGCCTTCAAACTATCCAGAACCAAAGACAAATTTTTAAGAGTTCGGGATCTCAAACCCAACATCAGGACATGCAAATAATTAGTGGTCATCATACTAAAATTGGGTCCATGACATTGATCCAGAGGAAAGATTCTGCCATCGGATCGTGAGACCCGTAACCCGGTTTTACACCACAAAGTGATGACTTGGTGGATGAGAGATCTATGTTAGTTAAATGGACCTCTGTCAGGCAAGGAAATTATCCGTGACAAAGCAAATGGAAAGCCAATATTGTTTGCAGGAATTCAAAGTGACAAAGCAAGGATAGGGGGTTGCCAATGCGGAGATTCAACAAGTCCGAAATCTACCGTTTGCCGCTGCAGAAGATAGTAGAGATTTTAATGTACTGAATGAGACATAATCTAAACTTAAAGCAAAATGAAGAATTCACCAGAAGGAGAAGAAGTCTTTAAAAGAGGCAACTGATGTGAATGGGGATGTTAATCCTTCAACAAGGAAAGAAAGCTCTATCCCTACTTTGACAGTCTGATGTTTTTAAGCTTCTACATACTTTATGAGCTAGCAAGAAAATTTGTTTTGTTTCTTTATGTTCGGTCACTCCAAAGAGCTCTCTGGCATCTTTAGCACTATCTTCGAATAAATGTAATTTATTATTGGAAATTCAATATTCTATTGAAAGCATTTCAAAACACTTACCATTGAGCTCCAGGTCGGCCCGTCTAATGTTTGGAAGTGTTATACTTAGCTCAGACAATACTTTGTCGATGGTTGCCATGAAACTTTATTACTTGCTTTCGCCCCTATGGATTTCGCTTTTTCCTTCCTCGTCGTCTTAGAATCCTGGTGTCAACAAAGTCGGGCTTCTTTGCATGGGAAGCTGGGTGAAGTGTCAACCCCAGACCAACTAAAGAAGAGGAAGAGCGCTTCGCAAATAGGTGTTTCCTTTATGAAGCGTAAGAAACAATACCATTTGTTTCTATGTATCGCTCAAAAGGCTAAGATTCTCTAGATTTGCTTTTAGCTATTTTGTGTTAGCGTGTTTCCCTCTTACCGTATGAGACTCTATTGTTTTAGCATGGTCTTCTTACTGTGGAAGGAGACTCTATTGTTTGGCATGGTTCCTTACTATGAAGAAGACTCCTATTGTCTGCATGGTTCTTTGTGGGAAGCGGCGTAAAAGGCTAGGGATGGTAAGCCCCCTTGCATTTTCGACAATATGGCAGGAAAGAAACTAGTTTGCTTTTGAGGATGTGATTATTTCAATTAATAGGATGAAGTCTACTTTTCTTTGTAATCTTTGGTCTTCGGTCAACTTGCATAGGAAGTTTAGAGAGACCAAGGTCTTTGGTAGACTTTTCACTGGGTGGGTAATCGATGTCTCCGGTTTCTTGTCAGGTGGGTGTGTTCCCTTCCTGCTTCCCTTGTCGGGGCCTCGTTTTATATATCTCCCTGCATACTTGGGCCTTCCTAGGTCTCCTTTGTGATTAATATAATTTGTTGTTTTCTTATCTATCATATAAAAATGCAAAGGAAGTTCGAAATCCAAGTAATCGGTTCTCGTCTCGAGAACTATTGATTCGGGCATGGATTATGTGGTTTAATTCTTCCTCGTAACAAGTACAAATTTGTTGGAACAAAATGTGGGACTATAGGAATTATTGACATAAGGGAGTGGCACTTTGTATTGATGTAGTCAAAGCTCATGGTGGCTTCGTCCGTCGACAACAATTCCGTATGAGACGGTTTCATTGAAGGTAGAAGTGAAGATCAAGAAGTAAAGTTTTGAGAATAAGTACGCAATAATAACAACCAAATCATGTTCTTTTATTCTTTAAACCTCTTTATTTTGTTGTGGATTTTACTTGTTCATATATCTCATACTTGGTATACCTTAAAATTTCATATATGATCATTATTTGATGTGTCCTCGCTCTCCGCAGCATAATACCATACTGGAGATAATGACTGAGTGAACATCAAGCCAATAGTAAGATGCTCCTCATCTTAAGATAAGGTAACCTCATGATGCTCTTCATCTTATGCCACCTAGAGTTAAACATTATCTCACACTGCATGTACAACTTGATAACATGTATACAATAAAAAATAAATCCTTAAGAATATTTTTATGTAATTCACATGCAGCCTTTTCAATTGTCTTTTAGTTATAGTTGTGTTAAATGCATGTAGATTCTTGTAAATATGATAATTCAAAAAAGGGCAATTATTGACGTATGGTTTGTTTTATATAGCACTATCGGGGTTGTTATATTATTCTTTTCAACTATTTTCTATATAGACTATGTAAAGGAAAAACCACGGGAATTCTAATTTGAAATATGCTCTATGTTCCTTAGAGGTAATTGCAACCACAGTTATTATGTGGATGATAGAGACTAATTCTTGTCTTAATTTTCAAAGAGTCCAAGCCTTTAATGGTATCTCAATGCAAGGACCCTAAAATGAACAAATGATGTTCAATGGTTGTTGTTAGTCCGTATGCTAAATATTATTGGATTGTTCAGTAAAGGTGAGATGACTCTCAATTTCTATAGATTAACTTGATATGAAGATGAAGCTAGAAGCTAAATCTTATGATTGCAAATTTATATCATTGTTAAAGAGAAGGTACAATCTTAGCTAGTATATGGTTTAATAATGGCCTGGTTTGCGATGGTGGAGTCGGGACTGTTGTTTTCAAAAATCCAAGCAATAATAAAGTTATTTTAAATTTAAATTGTTTCTTCTTAAAAATTATTCGGTAATGTGCAATTTAGGATTGTTTGGATTAGATTATTGGGAAGTCCATAGAGAAAGGATCATGTAAATGTAATTTTGTTCTTGTGATTTTTTTTTTCATCCTGAGTTTTTTCTAATCTTGATGCTTCGTGAGGACCGTCAGTTGGATATAGAAATGCAGTGCAGCTATTGATTTGAGATTTCGTGCAACCATCTCGACACATTTATCCGAATCATTTTCCGTGTTTTTTTATGGATTCCTCTGGGCTCTTCTTTTCCCCACCTTATATGGTCACAAGTCGCTTATGCCCATGGATATTTGCATCGATGGAGCTTTGCTTGTTAATGCCTCGCTGACAAAATTTGAAGATTCAGTTTGGATTTTGGTGGATTGCCATAAACTATTTTGCTCTGGTGTTGATAGTGCCTCATTTTAAAAGGAAAATTTAAGATTTAATATTGTTTATATTTTGTATGATGTTATCTCGATTGTTACTTAGAAATTGTGAATTTCTAATAACCATTTTTATGGTAGTGTTAAGGGCTACGTGCAATTCAGACGCGCTCATTATGTGTTTAGTGCTGTCTAAAAGATCGCCTATAAATTACTGGATGTGATAAGAGTTCTAACTTCTTTAACCCTTGAGGGACATCATGCGTAAGTTTGGTGTCCACAATCAAGAATCGGTGAGATTTTATTGTCTCGATCGCATGACTGCTCCATTCGTCGCTGACTGCATCTAAGAGCCATTTTTATTAAGGTGTGGAATTAGTTTAGGACAGTATTTGGTCATTAAAACATGGATGTTATGTCACACTAAATTTTAATTTGTCTCCACTATTAGGGTGTGACCCATGTTTAAAAACTAAGAAAATTATTCGACATTGGCAGAAGAGAAAGAAAAAGACTAGAAATTAAATGTTCGAGTCCTCCACTGACAATGCATTTGAAAATGTGCATGCTCCCGCAAAGAAGAACTTCCGCAGGAGGTGGAGTCGTGGGCCTGAATGGGCAAGAAAAACTCAAGAAACATCGGCCGTCCGCAACCACTCCAACCACGTGAAGCAAGCTTTGTACATAGTAGATGAGTTGCGATACCGAACATGCGGTATAAAATTATCCCCTTAATTTAAATTAGTTAATGAGCCTAAAATCTAAATATGCCTATAAAAATAGTTGAGCAATGAAGAAAGTTTTACATGTGTGTGCTCATTCAAGCAAAATATTAGGAAAAACAAGCTGCAATCCTTCCTCACAGCCCATGGTTATCATAGATTTTAGGTTTTTTTATTTGTAATAAATAGAAGATGTTTGAAAATTGCATGGTTCACATAGGAAGTGGCTTTATTCGTTGTAGACTTCTCTGGTGAAATGATTGTTTTGCCTTGTTTTCTCCTCTCAACTTTTGTAACTCATGTGAAACATATATAATTAATCGAGGACACGCATCAAATTTAAGAACTCTGTATGATTATGATATCAAGAGGATTCTAGTCACAGCCGCTAAAAAAGACTCCCCAACCTGCACTGTAATCCATCCGATGCGGTGTTTCAAGGAGCATTACAAACCCTTGTTCTCTTCATGGTTCAAGGTTTTACAATCACCCGTATAAAAAAACCCTTGTTTTCTTTATGAGATGTCGCATTCTTCAAAATACATTATTTGGTAGCTCTTCTGTGTTAAGAGCGTTAAGAAAAAGAAGGTGCCAGGTCAGACTACATTCCTGTCACCAAATACCATCACAAATTGCCCGAGGGAAGTGGGCATCACATCCTCCCTGCATTAGTTGTTAATGCTGAACAATGCAAGCCATTAGTCGGGATAGGAAAGACCGTATTCAAGGGAACCTCACTCTACCTACAAAGGCTGTAGCCTCTTAACAAAGGTGTTCCCGGCCATGCTTTATAAAGTTGTCTAGTTATATATATATTATATCTTTCTTTTTTATAGAATATACAATTATCACTTTTTTTATTCTTTAGATCGGTACACCAAAAAAAAATTATAAACATGTGTTCTACCTAATAATGGACTCCTTTTTCCATTAATAGATAGGTGAACCCATTCGGGCCTGCTTTTAGTATTTCCAAAATCACCCAATTGGTTACCTCTCAAAAATGCCATTAGAAAGCAATCAGTTTGAAACAAGTGGATGTGGAAAGGTAGTTGTAGATTTGAGAAAATGATTCCTTATTTATTTATTTCCAAAAGGTACAAACTAGTTGTAGCAAAAAGGCTTTGCTCAAGAATATTGGATAAATTATGAGGAAACCTTCAATTCAACTATGAAAATGAACATGATTAGATTTCAATGCTATCATTGCATCAAGAAGTGGTTCCTACAATTCAGTTAGATATGCGAAAAGGCCTACCCATACGTGAGAAAAACAATAACTCTATTTTTTCTACTTTAACAAGTCGCGAGCTTTATTATTATTTCATGCAATGTTCATCTGATATGCAAATAAAAGAAGACCTTTGTATAGCTTGTAAAGTGGAAGCTCCATGAGCTCGTGACAATAGAAGGTTATTTTTCCTCAATACCCAAAGGATATTTTAATGAACCCCTTGAATAACTTCTTTGATTGTGCAGTTAAAAAGTGAATGGGCCGTTGTACTAAGTTCATAGAATCTGCCATGTCTCCCAAGGTTGTAAGTGATTTTTGCAATATGCTCTCAGTAAAGCCCAACGTAAGTTCCCATATATCGGGATTTCAAACACGGCCTATATTTGAGTATAAAATGTTGGAACAGTTGAGAGCCTTAGTTCTAGAGAAGAGAAAATTGTAAAAAATATTTAAACGACTAGATGGCCAAGTTCTAATTATAAGATATCCGACACTTTTCATTCCTTCCACAAGGTCAAGTTAAGAGATTCAAATATGCAATTGTTTCAAAAGCAATTTTGAAAATGTCAAAACTTTTAGGTGGTGTACTTGTGTCTTGTTTGTAATTTATTTTTACTCAAGGAAATACTGAAATTCCGATTAGATAAGATGAATGCAAGAAGGATTAAAGTCTTTAATCAGAACTATGGTAACACTTAAAATCTCTTCAAATTTAAATTATTGCAGAGACTCATAAGTTTGACACCATGTAATTCACACAGTGAGTTATGTGTTTCATTTGTACTTCTCAAAGAGGAGAGAAAAGGAAAAGTTGCACTCAACCAAACAGCTTCACGTTCTGGCCCTCCACTAGATTCGCTCTTCACTCTCAAGCTAAATGTTTATACCTATTATGGCGCATTAGTATGCCACTAATCCACGCCGCTCCAAAGTGTGTTTAAATGTTATTCTGCAGGAACCAAAAAAACTATCTTCATTTTGCATTAAAGAGATTTTACTTTTTTTCCTTCAAAGAGGAAAGAAGAGATAGCCTTCGTTAAATCGACCATTTGACTGCGTTTTATTTGGTTTATTTATTTTTTAAACAAATGTCCTGAATGCACTTTAGACCGTCTTTGCCCAATATGAGTAAATTGACCTACTGGGTTTTTTCAACAGAATATCACACCCTCTTCCCATCACATTATGCTTAGAAACACTTCTTCCATACTTATCCGTATTTATTTATCATTGAATTGTCACCTCAACAGGCTACTTTATTGGTTAGCTGTCTTTTAGATACAGCGTTTCGTCCATTTGAAAAGGATTATTATCATTCCGGTCATGTTCTGTTTCTTCACTAAACACTCAATAGATACCAAGGCACGTAGCAACACCCTTTTATAAGGTAATATTGAGATGCAAGAAGTTAAGAACAACCCGTAGAGAAGAAGTAGAGAATCAACAATTCATTCATCATTATTTTATTTTTTTGGTTTAACAGCAAAATAGAGGAACACAACATTTATATAAGGAAAGAACTTTCTCGAACCTAACCGTGTGTGACTTCAACCAAATGCAGTATGGAGGTTAGTTATAGAGAATGTATAATGCGATCGAGGTGCATCATTCTCCATGGGGTATTCTAGAATAGCCTCAAATACGCCCCTCAAAGGTCGAGCTCTGGGAGGTTCCAATGCTCAAATTTGGAGAACAGAAAGGCAAGCTTCGACCTAACGTGGAAGAAGGCTTGGTAAAGATATCCATCAAGTTGATGAAGAGAGGAGACATAGCGCACTTCAACTTTCAAGGGTATAACCAAGTCTCGAATGTATGTGACATCAAGTTCACTGCTCGTACAATACGATGGCCAAGGTTGGTGGTGAGCTTCAGTACCAAGATTGTCACACCAAAGAAGAGGTAGTGCCACCCGATGCTGAACATTGAGTTCTCAGAAGAAGCTACCAACCCAAGTTCGCGGGTGTCAAGCGAGAGCCCGACACGTGTACTAATGCTCAAGCGTGCAACAAAGAGTACTATTTGCGTGAACCTAGGCGTGATGAGCGTTGCCCCCAAGAAGACACAAACCCCACTCATAGACTTCCGATCATCAACATTGTAGGCCCAATCGACATCTGAGAACCCTTCAAGGTTGAGGATGGGAGCCGGATGGAAAGATAGAAAAAAGGCAAGCGGGTACTTTGATGGCCACAGACTTTCGCAGTCGTCCAATGGGCCACGGTGGGAGAGTGAAGTGAACCGGCCGTCTCGCTACTAACAGCAAAGGAGATATCTGATGGCAAGGCTAGTCAATATTGCAAGGCACCGATAGTGCTGCGGTAGAGAGGGGGATGATTGAAGGGAGGGCTGTCATTCAAGGCGGCTGGAGTCAGTACACAAAACGGAGTACTCGCCGGGCTTAGCATCAACCATGTTGGAAAATTTAAGAAGATCAAGTGCATACTTGACTGGTGAAGATGAAGGTTCTGAAGGAGTGTTCACCTCAAAACCAAGAAAGTAGCATACGTGACTGTCTCGAGGGCGAAACTGAGCTTCAAGATCTCAAATGAGCCGAGATATGGGAGGCGTAATCATCTCCGCTGATGAGAATGTCATTCACGAGAATCATCGTAAACATCATGAGCCAACAGATTGAGGAAAAACATGGAGGAGTCCAAAACAGAGCTCTGGAAACCCCAACGGTGGTGAGTGAATTTGAGTTTGCCAAACCAAGCCCTAGGGGCTTGTTTAAGTCCATACAAAGCCTTGCAGAGGCAAGGTATATACATGAGTAGGTTCGAGGGGACTATGAACCCTTCAAACAGAGCCTCAACAACATCAAGCTTTATAAGTCCCCATTTAGAAACGTGTTGTTGACATCAGTGTGGTGTATTTCCCATTGTCGAGTCACTGCAATGGTGAGAATTATACTAATTATAGAAGCTTTAACAACTGGGCTGAAGGTATCGAAAAAGTCAACACCAAGTGTTTGTTGAAATCCCTTAGCTACTAGCCCTACTTTATACCGTAAGAACGCGAAATTCCAATTTCGAAAAAGGGCAAAATCGAATTTTAATTACAAAATTGTTATTTCGTTAAACCAAATTTATTCCCAGATACGGATGATCGAAACCAGATCGACCGCTGAATCGCCCTCGCCAAAATTCAGCTAGAGCCGCAAAATTTCGTCACCGAGACACTAAATTACACGCTTCGAGGCATCGTCGTGTCAGAAACGATTCGATATGATGAAGCTACATATAGCACTACGTACCTGTTCACATAAGTGGATGAGTAGAGAAATGATAAAAGGGATCTAATCGGAGATAGTGCCAATGCTGTCAAACTCGGTAAAATGAAGGGACATAATAGGCATTTGATTTAAGTCACAAAGGACAAAATAGTGTATAGCATCTTCTCCTTCATTAAGCCAAAAAAGAAACGTGTGGTAGCTAGCAGTAAGGAAGGGGGAGATGCAGTGGCTAAACATGGAGAAATTCAGAGAGAACGCCTGACTTCTAGAATATCGTGATCCGACCGGCCGGCACGGACAAGAAGGAAAACTCGTTTCACGCGGTCACCACGTGGAACAACAGATCAGCAGCAAACAGGTGCTGTTGGTAATGAGATCATCACGACACACACTTGATCAAATCTCTTTGGTGTTTCTCATTGCTCAAAGTTTTGGCGTTTCGGTTAGCGAAATTTCTAACGGCCGCGACATCCAACTAACAATGAACAACGGAGCACCTTTTGTGGTAAAACAGCGTCCGAATAAAGCCGTGTCGGTCGGTAAACGCTGGAACGCCGCAAAGAACGTCCGTCGGATCTTGGTCGGGGTCTAAATAAATGGTGCCGCAATAAAACTCCACAAAGCTAAACTAGTTAACAACAAAATCAGGTACAAGAACAGGAACGCAGATCAGTCCGGGCGACTCAAAACACACACTAACAGAGATTTGGTCATGTTCAAACCAACGGTCGGTTTAACAGCCGCCCCCAAAGAGTCGAATACTCCCGATCAGAACGGAAGGGCCCAGCGTGGCGTGACGATTCCAAGATACCAATTTGTAAATGAACAAGCATATATCAAAAATAACCAAACTGACGTAAACGCGCGATATCATAAATTTCAACGTCTGGAAACGTGGGGGCAGGCGGAAAATACGTTCAGAAACAAACGGAAGTCACCAAAAAATGTTAATATCCAGTGTGGAAATCGTGGAAGAAATGTTCATCATCCGTTTTTATTTCTTTCCAATTGATATTCATCGGAGGGTAGTCCAGACAAACAAATAATATATCAATCGTCGAGCGCCCACCTGATATATACACATCGGAGGTTGTCCACAAACAAATAAAAACAATAATTATCATACGAGGCTTAGACGAAAGTGAGAGAGTCGGTGAGGACCTCGGATCCGACCGGGTCATGTATTATCTGGCGAGGACCATACTTCCGCTGAATGTGTGTTTATTTCGTACCGCAGAATGACTTAGTAGAGTAGCCTACGATTCCACTACCGGCGATAGCTCACCGTCGCGGAATTCATACTCGTGCACAGGGAGCGCACGGACACGGTTTGTAAGAACTTGGTAGAAATTCGTAATCGAATAAGGGCAAATCGTAATTTTATTATAAATTGTGTAATTTTCGTTAAAAATCCATAATTAATTTCTCTAGATCTCGGATGACGAACGTGATTGTACCGCCGAATCGCCCCGCGGAAATTCAGCTAGCACGCAGAAATTTCGTCACTCGGTATCGAAAGGACACATTTTTCGAGGCACGCGCTTCGTGCGCCGTGAAAACGCATTTTCGGCGCGGCGAAAGTCACATATACCGTACCCAGCGCGTGCCAAGGCGGTAAGGAGTAGAGAAATGATGAAAAACAGATTTGAGCTAAGGTAGTACCGAATATTAATTCGTAAAAAGGACATATATGGCATTATTGGAATTGTTTTAAATGAGAATAAGACAAGATAACAAATAGTGCTTCATCTCCTTCAAAAAGCCAAACAAAAACGTGGGAAACAATTTGGGGATCCAGTAGCTTGCAATTTGAGAGCTTTTTAGAGAGAGAGAGCACTTCTCTGTATCATCGGAGATCCGACCGTCGTGCCATTCTGGCAAGAAGGAGAAATGGCATCGTAAAGCTACGCCGCGGGCTCCGGACGGGAAGTTTCTTCAAAACCTCATGAGAATGTGTGATTTTCTCCTCACTTGAGTTTTGTTTCCATTTAAATGTTTTACTAATGTTCTTGGCCAATGAGGCCGTGAGGGGCAGCTTAACGGTCCCAAACTGGGACCGAATTGATAGAATTCTCGGAAGAAAATGGAGCAGCCCGCTGACCGCCCACTACGTTAGGGGCCGTTTGGGTGTGGTTTGTGTTAAATCTCAGCTTTAAATGTTTGTTTGGAAGTGTATCAAATAGAATGGTTTGATCATGGGTTCACTAAGTGAACCGATGTTAGGATTTTTCGAATAGTAAACGAGGGTTTCACTATTCCCGAAATGTTCTCAAAATATATTTTTGTGAAAATATTTGTTGGTCAGTGATTTCAAAATTAAATTATCAGAAGATCATTAAATTTCAAGTGAGCTAATTTTGATGTGTGAATTAATTAATTTACATGACATGATTGTGAATTGGTTGCTTTGTAAAATATAGGCATGTTATATATTTGCTACGTGAATTAGACTTATCGAATTGGCAATACATGTATTCCATATGCACCGAACATCCTAGGACTATAGGAGTTAGTGCATGAGATGAGTCTAGAAAATGGTTCGGGAGGGTAGTCTAAAACATGTTGCCTGAGGGTAGTCAAATAATATCAATCGCCTGAGCCCAATCCTCTGATATTCACCTGAGGGTAAATTAATAAACAAGCAATATATCAATCGCCTGAGCTACCAAGTAATTGATATATATATACATTTGAGGGTCGGGTCTATTGCTAAAACTATTCTACAGGTATTAGGCGTAGTGAGAGAGTCGGTGAGGACTCGGATCCGAGTTGGTCATATAGAAATTCAAGCAGATCATGCATTGTCAATGTGTTTACTTTGGAACATTGCACTCGCACTTAGATGGTGAGTAGCCCAATTTAGGGTATTCTCCACTTACCCTTCTAGCTCACTCCCGCTGGGACCCCTTTATTTTTACAGTACAGGAGCGTGCGAGGGACAACTCGCCCCAGAGTTGGATTAAAGAAAAGCCAGGCTGATGATGTATACATGTATTAGAACTTTTTAAGTTTAATGTATGTATGGTATAAGTATAAAATATTTGAAACTCTTAGAACTATTGGATATAGTTGATTCATAGTTTGTATATGTTTTATGTATATTGTTGCATGGGCCCAAGAGTCGCTTTTAAACCATATTTCGTATATACCGCATATATCGACCTGTTTGGGGACAGATATGTATCGGTATTGGGTAGCCCCCGCACAGCGAGACTCTGCCCGAGATTTTAAAGTGGGCAGCGTCTGCAACCTAGACTCCATTCCGTTTGTCGACGTAGTCAACTGACCGAAGCCACGTCACAAATAAAATAGCCAGTATTACTAATACCTAGGAGTTTCCTGTTGCATCCACCCACCACTAGGTGGTTTGATGTGGAGTATGTGGCATATGGAAACCCAGATAGAAAATTTGGGCTTAGGCCATGGTCGAAGAGCATCACCACTAGGTGTGGTTTGATGTCAGAAGCTTAGGTATGAGATTACCTAGAAAATCACGGGACAAAACTAGGACACTACATGCATGTGTTGATGTGTTTTGTGTGATTTGGTGAATTATTGTGTGATGGTGTGTATGCCATGTGGTATGTGTGTTGTGAAATGTTGTGTGCTTAGTGATTAGCACATAGATGAGTTAAGGAAATATTTTAGAAAATATTTCGGGGTGTTTACAAAGGTAAAACTCGGAACCAAGGAAATAAACAAAAAGAAATTCAGTAAATTTGTTTGGTTTAGAGGTGAAGAAGAAATTTAATTTTGTTTACAAAGCAAAACCCAAGAAAATTAAAATAAAATAAATTTTACAAAATTTATTTGGGTTGTTGGAAAATGAGAAGAAATTTTAAAGCCAAGAAAAATAAATTTTTCTAAATTTATTTGATGAGAATCGAAGAAGATAATTTTTCTAAGATTTACAAGTGGTAAAATTGGAAGATGGAAGAAAATAAATTTTTATAAATTTATTTCAGGAGTGGGAGAAAAATTTTTCGTTGAAAACTGAAAAAGAAAATAAATTTTATAAATTTATTTACAAGAAAAATAATTTTCTAAGGTTTTATATGGTGTAAAATTTAAGAAAATGGGGTTAAATAAATTTTTATAAATTTATTTGAGTATTAAAGAGTGTGGAAAAAAATGATTTTTTAGTGATTTTTCCAATTTCTGGAAATAAATGAAAAAAATAATTATAATAAATAAAAAAAAAAATAATTATAATAAATAAAAAAATTTAAGTGTAAAAATTAAATTTGGCACTGCCCAAGTATACAGTAAGAAAATATTATATTGCACCTAAAGGGTCTTCATTTGACCAGACAATACAGTCAACGGGCAACTATTAGGTCGGGCAAGAGGCACGTTAGATACCACGCCGCAGGTTCGGCGCCGCACGACGTTCGTAATACAATGCAATACCGGTCGCGGCGGCACCCGGCATAGCCCCCGGGCGCCGGGCAGCGAAGCGCTGTGCGCCGCTGGCGCCGCGCGCGAGCGGCAGCGCTGGAAGGATACGGAGCGCCTACGGTATCGGTTACGCAGCGCCGTACTGCGCGCTACGGTCGTTCGGGTCGCAACGGCAGACCGCCTGCGTCTCGCTCGACTCCGTATTTTTCGAAGTCAATTTTTGACATTGTTCGAACCCGGTTTATGAACACTGTTCATCTCAAAGTTTTTTGGAAAAAAAAATATTTTAAATTTAATTTAAAATAAGCAAAAATCAAATAAATTTAATAAAATTTTCGAAAATAAAATTTTGAAAAATAAAATTTTGTTGAAAACAATATTTTAAACGCCAATTGATTAAGGAGGCACCGGGAAGTTATGTATGATTAGTGTCTCGGGTCATGTTCATGCCTTAGACATCAGATTGGAGTTTATGAACTACCATTTGAAATCGTGATCGCACAGAAGCTGCGTAGAGGAAACTATATGTACGGTAATGTATAGAAAACAAAGGTGGATGTTAAGGTTAGAATTACGAATTTTGTGGATTTGGATACCAAATGAACGGGTTTCGCTCATGGTCACAAGTCTATTAAGAATCAACATCCGCATACGCTAATTGGGACCGAAAACTAAAGTTAAATGATTCTCGCTGCCATGTTAATTGTGTAAAATGATAGGCGTGGGGAGCCAGGTAATATATGACGCCCAGCACGGCACCGGTCAGCACCACCGACAACCCGACTGTACAATCGGCTATTTGACTGGGCGGGCCTCGTAGAGCCGAGGTGGCAGAGGCTGCACACAAGCCTCGCATAGCAGCCAGAGATCCTAGTAACCCTGTGAGGCTGGGGGACGTATCATCCGGTGACACATCTCATAGAGACTCCTGATGGCACAAACCATTGGTCTGATGCAGATCGAGAGAAGGTGTTACAGAGGGCCATGGAGATTACCTCTGACACGACCAGGATTAGGCTAGCTGCATTCTAGCTAGAGAATGAGGCCCGAATAGGGTGGAACGGGCAAGACCCTTAGAGACCTTAGAGGAGCCAGTTGTATCGTGAAGTCTCCCCGGATTAGTGGCGAGAATAAGAATGACAGTCGAGGCTGCGAAGCTGGGAGATCTCGAGACTCTCACCGCAGACCCGAGGATCATGGACTTGTCAAAGTTCATGTCATCCTATGATGCAACGCTTGATGTACTGCCAGATCACATTCGATCGTGGGTTTAGTAAGGTTACCGCCACACGCAGACGCTCGATACTGGTCAGATTTCCGTGGGGCAAGCACCCATATTTTCCCATACGTGATACGAGTCCGTGTCGTGACACTGAGGGTCGGGCTACGTAGAGCTCACTCCCAGAGACCAGAGACCATTTAGATCTACCTTGAGTAGTACGCGAGCATGTGGATGTTTCTTTTTTCAGAGGAGCTACCTCGGACTACCTCCACATGGGTAGCAGACTTTGGTATCGAAGTTACACCCCGGTATTTCACCCATCTCATGACCTGCACAGATGGCATCTGATGAGTCAAGTAGTGAACCTTCAGCCAGCTATAGGGAGCTACCGACAAGGGGGTTCACGACCGAGTACCACCACACTGGCGCTCCAGCTCGCTTGCAAAGAAGAAGGAGCAAGACCCTTCGACCAGGTAACACCAGGCCAATGTGGTTACGATCAAGAATCTAGACCACACCGAGGATCGAAGGGATTTGTTCGATCGCTGAGAGCGAAATACTCCGCAGCAAGATAGACCTTCTAATTCAGTTACCATCGCCTTGTAGAGCAGGTGGACGATATCCTCAAGGCAAACGCTTAAGACGCCAAGTACGGCACTTTAAGCTACTATGATGCCCTTTCGATCGACGAACGCGTTAGCAAAGATTCGCTGATTCTGCATGCATAGGATGTTCTTAATTCCTATCTGTGTATCAATTTGTCATAGTCTTTGTGAATGACATCTTGATCTACTCCCGTGGAAGGGAGGCAAAGTATTCTAGATGTTTTGAGCAATGCTTAAGAGAGACCATCACCAGACACTAAGTTCGCAAGTGCGTTTTAACCATCGGGGTTTAGGTGTGTTTTTAAGACGTGGGTGTTAAAGTACCCGTGAGTGCTAGTCGATCAGAGAAGGTTGAGCATTGATGAGTCGGAGAGACCCAAGGTCAACACCGAGACACGAAGCGTTCTCGTGGATTATCGGGTATTACTTAGACACGTGAATGGGTCTAAGTTGTCCATTCGGGGACAGATCATGGATTTCACCTACGGATATGGACTCATGGTCGGGATGACCACCATAGAGAGAGAAATCAGGGATACTTAGAACACTCGACACGTGTTGGTAGCTAAGAGGGAGTGACTGGGTTTTCTCCTAGTCTCGGAAGAGGCGTAAGATCTCCCGCTTCATCCCAGTTTCAAGACTAAATAGATTAGTACGAGTGACTGATCGCCTGCAGAGCCAGAATCCCAAGACTTCGGGACAATGCAACTGTCACTGTGAGGAGATGTAGAGATATATGGGGCCATTCCTCCACACCCTAGTAAGGCAAGGTTAGAGGAACCGGTTTCAGCCTCGGGTGTTATACAAGCACCCCAACAAGACAGATATAGCAGCCGTAGGGCCGTGAGTGTGGCCAAGTCGTAGAACGCATCGTGAGTTGCGCAATAAGCGAAAGCCCAGGTGGTGGATCTATTGGTTGCTGATGTCGCTTGACATGGATGAGTTGACAACCATCAGGTTGTCAGTAATTGTGACCTAGGCCGGGTTGTCATACTCGACACGGCATTGGATTGGGGGCTTTCGCGTTAAGGCCTTTATGGCTCAGGTATAGATGTTCTTCCCTAGGATGCAGGAGTTGACCCGTATCGAGAGAGATTGGCGAGGAGAGATCTCCCGAGATTCTGCCTACAGGAACCGGATTGGTTGTCACAGATAGCATTATTTTGTACCAGCACGGTAAACGCTGGGCCGAGTCGGTGTGGGTGTACTCATCATTCACCACTCGTGAGTGTGGGTCGGGTTGTCTTTGTATCACGTCCAATGAAGACTCATAGTTGAATCAGGAAATGTAAGAGGCTCGAAGTGTAAGCCGAAGAATTATGTAATCGAGATGAAAACACACCGTCAGATTATCACGTAGACTTAGAGTTAAGTGATAGGAGTCGGGAGTGACCGAGATTCGATACTCCCTCAAAATTGGCATCGTACCGTGTCAGTGCGGCTGGGCATAGGGATGTCATTCATGACATGGACTAGGTTGAACCACGGATTGTCACCGATACAGTGACCTCAAGGTCAGCTTACACACCAAACAGGGGCTGTGTAGTTACAGTTGTATGGATTATATACAGTGTTGGGAGATAAGCGTCGCGAGCATGCGTCCTCGATCATAAAGGTAGAAGAACAATTGCCCTTAGTGGAATTCACCTACAAACAATAGTTATCAGGCGAGTATACGAATGGCACCGTATGAGGCATTGTATGGGAGGCCATGTAGATCACCGTTATGTTGGACCGAGGTGGGAGAGAGCTCCATCACTGATCCTGATCTGATTAGAGACAATCTGGGCGAGGTGAGCTTGATAATGAGAAGCGCCTCTCACGCCGCAGCCGGCCGTAAGAGCTGCGCGGATGTACGACGTCGACCTTAGAGTTTGAGGTCAGATCACGCTCTCTCGAAGGTGATGCCTAAGAGGGAGGCGATCGCCGCAAGCGCCGGGAAGCCATCGCCGAGGTTTATCGACCTTCAGATACCGAGAGTGGTAGGTACGCTGTGTATCTGCTAGCGCACCGCCCAGCATGTCGCGCCCACGCAGGTATTTCACGCCCAGTTCGAAATATACCCGCATCCACTTCATATGTGGTGGATTGGGGACGTATTGAGGTCGACACACCGATGGGACTCAGGAGGACCAAGCAGCATTTTGATAGTCAGGATCGTTTTGCACGCAAGACCGTGAGGCTGGGAAGTAGAGTGCTACGGCACCGTGGAGTGGAGGAGTCAATGCCGAGCGCGATGACACGTATGGCTACTCATCCCTTCTTGTTTAGGGATGAAGGTATGTGGTTTAGTTGTTTAGCAATTAAATGACTAGTTTACATGCATGGTAGAGTGCATGCTGCATATGCATGTTTGATAAGATCGCTTCAATTTCTGGACGAAATTTCTTTAAGGAGGAGAATGAAGACCCGAAATTCTACTTCAATAAGGGCAAAATCGTATTCTTTTATTATAAAAATTGTACTTCGTTAAAAATCTATACCACTCTCTAGATCTCGGATGTGACAAAACCGACAAAACGCTGGAACGCCTCATCGTAAATTCGTAGCTAGCACGTGAAATTCGCAACTCGGTGACACAAATGGTTGACACGCTGAGGCATCGCTTTCTCGGGTGTCAGAACGATTTTCGATGACCACGAAAAGTCACATATGTAAACAGCACCATGCCATAAGTGCAAGGAGTAGAGAAATGATGAAAATGGATCGACCGAGGTAGTACCGACATAAATTCGTAAAAGAAGCATATATGGCATTATTGAATTGTTTTAAAATGAGAATAAGACAAAGATAACAAATAAGTGCTTCATCTCCTCAAAAAGCCAAACAAAAACGCGGGGAAACAATTCGTGATCCAAAAGCTTGCAATTTGAGAGCTTTTTAGAGAGAGAGAGAGAGCATTTCACATCGGGATCCCGACCGTCGGCGGTCTTCTCAGGCAAGAAGGGAGAAATGCCCCCACGCTGGACAAGCTACGTCTTATCGGATGTTTCAAAACCCCCAGTGTAGGATTTTCTCCTACTTGGAGTTTCGCTCCATTTAAATGTTTACTAATGTTTCACTAATGAGGTCGTGAGGGGTCGGCTTTGATCTGGTCCCAAAACTCGGGACCGAATTGATAGAATTCTTGAAAGAAAATGGAGCGCCCTTGATCCACTCACTGCTAGGACTGCTCAAAGTGGCTTGTGTTAACCCAGGCTTTTAAAATGTTTGTCGTATGCATCACGGAAATAAGGATCGCTGCCCACTAAGCAGAACCTGACAGCTTCAGATTTTTGAATGTAACCAGGCTCACTATTCCCAAAATAGTGTCTCTTCTCAAAATATATTTTCAGAAAATACGTGCTGGTCGAAAGTGACTTAAATCGCCCTCCCTCACTGCATGATCATTGTACCCCGCCACTAATTTGATGTGTGTGAATTAATTATTTTACAGCGACATGATTGTGTGAATTGGTTAGTTTCTGTAAATATAGGCATGTTATATATTTACACGTGAATTGGGATCGTATCGGAATTAATATTTATTCCATATGCACCGGAACAATCCTGTGATTCATAGGAGTTAGTGCACGTATTTAGTCTAAAATGGTCGGCGGTAGTCTAAAAACATTGAACATCTGAGGGTAGTCCAAACGACAATATCAATCGCCGGAGCGCCCAAATTGATATATATGCATCGAGGGTTGTCCATTATTAAAACCAATATTCTCACATAATGAGGCTTGAGTGAGTGCAGAGAGTCAGTGAGGACTCCTGGATCCTGAAGTTGGGAGTCATATAGACATTCAAGTAGGATCATGCTTTTTGCTTGAATGTGTGTTTACTTTCATTGCACCGCATTTTTAGATGGTGAGTAGCCCACTTAGGGTGATTCTCCATTTAACCTTTAGCTCACTCCCTGGCCGTGGGACCCCTTTATTTTTACAGTACAGTGAGCGTGCGAGGGACACCGCCCTAGAGGTCGGATTAAGAAAGTCGGTGTGGTTGATGATGTATACATGTATTATAACTTTAAGTTTAATGTATGTATGGTATAAGAGTAACATTTGAACTCTTAGAACTATCGGATATGTTGGATTCATAGTTTGTATGTTTTATGGATATGTTACACGGGCCCAAGAGTGTAAATGGGCGCAAGTGCTTATCCATACTTGTATATACCGTATATATTGGACTGTTTGGGACAGGATATGCAAAACAGATTGGGGTAGTGGCCCCGTACAAAGGAGACTCTGCCCTATTTTCTAAAGTGGCGTCTGCACCCGACCTACTTCTGTATTCCGCGGTTGACTAAAAGTCAACGACCCCGAGTTTTGGGGCTACGCCACACTGATTCATCATAGAGGTCGTTTTAGAAGAAAGCCTAGCTTGATTTGTGATACCACATGTATTAGAATTTTTTAGATTTAATATGTTGTATAAGAGTAAAATTAACCTAACTATCAGATATAGCTGGGATTCATAGTCGGTATGCATTTACGGGTATTATAAGATGGGCCCAAAGAGGCCATCAGATCCATATTCGTATCAGTCATGATTATATCGACCGTCGGACGTGTCTTCACGTTGCGATTGTATTCGAGTAGCTCCCGTAAGCCAAAGGAGGCTCTGTCTATTCTGACTGTGTCAACACCCACCCCTGGCTCAAGGTCACAATAGCGATTAAGAGTGCCATCAGCCTTGACCTTCGTATGAAAAATCCATTTCCTGTGCACAATTGTTTGCGTAGGATGGGAAGGAACAAGATCCCATGTATTATTCCGAAGGAGAGCATCATATTCCAAACCCATGGCACGATGCCGGTGAGGAAGTGAGAGTGCCTCAGAAACAGAGGAAGGTTCCTAGTGTATGGGAGAGGCAGCAACAGTCAACACCCTAGGCTTTAAAATGCATGACTTGGCCCTAGTTTGTACTGGTGACGAGCGAACAGGTGCAAAGAGAGTAAAGAACCGGGGGGAAGGTGTGGGAGAGGCAAATGGACCAGGCACCAAGTTAATATCAAAGGAGAAAGAAGGAGAATAAGGAAGTAGCTAGGAAGGAGGGCGAGTGGCAGGGCCGAGGGACCGGAAAGATGTATGGAGAAAGGGGAGACGGGGGTAAGAAGGTCGTGGAAATGGGTGAAATGCTTATAGGGATGAGGCTGGAAAGAGTGCTGAGGAGAGGAGAATGAAGTGGCATAAGGTGAAGTTGTGATTCATCATACACAAGAGACAAGCATTATACACACGTCCAGACATAAAGGAGTGAAGAACTTATAACCAGGAGCCGAGCGCTATCCCAAAAATAAAGACACAAGGAAGAATGAAATTGAGCTCAGTTCCAAGTAT
Source organism: Tetrastigma voinierianum (assembly GCA_016808115.1). NCBI lineage: Eukaryota > Viridiplantae > Streptophyta > Magnoliopsida > Vitales > Vitaceae > Tetrastigma > Tetrastigma voinierianum. The sequence goes on from JAEQBH010008542.1 coordinate 197,362, forward strand.
GGGCGAAGGTATTGGTAGCAGCCACACCCAAAGATTCTGAGAAACAAGTAGTCGGGCTGTTGGTGAAACAATAGCTCAAAGGGTGATTTGATATGTAACATTGTCAGAGGGAAGGTGTTGATGAGAGATCGCAGGCGAAGGCCTCCCACCAGTTAAAGGCATTGATGCTTTTGCAAGGAGAAGCCGAGGGCCGATCAACAATGTAACTGTGTTTTCGCCTAATCCGCACCATGCGGTGTACAGAGGGCAAAGGGGCGTCTCACTCAATACTCCGATTATGGAGTACCGGTATGACACGCCGATATTCTTCCATAGTCGGGCTTAAAAGCATTTGAGTTTGTTCTTCAAATTGTCTTTCAACCATATTACTGGCAGCGTAAGAACAAGACGTGGCGGTGCCGATTTGAGCCGTCGAGGATCCACACAAAATGTGGTAAAATCATCCGTACCAAGAGATAGTGTAGCGATAGTCGCATGATATATGTGGAGAATCATATGTTCGTATGTACAAGCTGAATAAACAGAGATGTCTTTAAAGACACAGTAGAAAAATGACATTTGATAACTCGCCAAGTTTGTTTGTTCACAAAATGGGGCAGACAAATGTAGGAAGTAGTAACTCCGGTACATGAATGCATGCAATACTTTTACGAAGAACTAAAGCGCTGGGTGTCCCAACTCTGGTCAAATATGATGCATCAGGAAAAAGTCATTGGGGAGTAAGGAGAGGGGCTTCACATGTGGTTGATTGGCTGAACGCGAGGTAGAACAAAGGGAACACGCTGAATAAAGAACAAATAAAGTATTATATATAAGACATCGATATGTCGCTACTGGAGTCTGAATAGCAGGAGTGGGTGAGTGCAATGTGGAGTGTCGACTTTGGAGAGACATCAAGTCGGTACAATTCATTAGTTAACCTCGCCCTCGAACCGTAGGATGTCCTGTGGGGTGGGTAACTTTGTCCCAACATAGCACCACGGCATCAAATTTGTTGAAAATCAAGCCCACGTCGCCTCATGCCTGTGCATGTTTCTCTCCATATTTAGCATTTTTTTTTCCCTTTTTAACTTTCCTGGATTAATGCAATATACCATCTATATGATTACCCAAATCCGTTGGGGTGGGTAACTCTATGGTTTTAATTCACTTTCCTTGTAAGAGAGAAATTTTGTCCTAAGGATATCAATAATTTCCATAATCACTCCTCAAATCAAACTATTTATTTCCTATTTTCTTTCAATACGTAAATGTTAAAGAGAGTCCTGATTCCTCTAGAGTTTTTGCCTTCAAATTCTTCATACGGTATCGTATGTGTTTAATCCCGTCTTCCTTCTCCATCTTCATTTATGCCTAAACACGGTCCGCTGAATGGCTACCAACTCATCCTCCCTCTTCTTCTGACATGGCTACCATGTCACTCCTTTTGACAACCGCCAAAATCAAAGGAGGAAGACCTTGTGTGATCATCGCAAAGCCGTCACTCGAGAGAAACTTGTCGAAGATTCATGGAAAGTCCGTAGATCGAATACCGCCAACCACTGAGAAAGAAGGACGAGGTAATCATGTATCACGCTACGAACAATTGCCACAAATTGAAGCTAGCCTCTTTAACAAGGAGAAAAATGGAGATGCTTTTAAACTACTATCTCCCTCTTATGTCAATACAATCACAAACTCGCACATCTTCCAATCGCCATTTCAACTCGCTCACAAAGGTAATTCTTTAAGCGCCTTTATTGTTGGTAAGAAACGAAAAACCTGATCAGGACTCGGGGAGCATCTGATCATATGACGGGAGATGCGACAATTCTTACAAGCATATAGCCCATGTCCAAATAATTTAACAAATCACAGCACGGCACCGTCAAAGGCTGGTCACGCAGATGTGTCTGGCCGCGCTTATCAAGCGGATCATCACTCTCAACCTCGCTTCTTGTTCCTAACTTGATTGTAAATTATTATCAATTAGGTAAACCTACTAAGGAAAAGAGGTGTATTACTAATTTTTCCTCCACCACCGTGAATTTCAGATTTGGATTCGGGAAGACGAGATTGGTAATGCCGAGAACAAATTGGACTTACATCCTTATGAGGCAATTTCACAACCACAAGAACAAACTCAAATGGTAATCGTGGTACTCGCTTCGTCTCATGTCAAAATAACTATAGTGGGTCATGTCGTGGCACTATCGCTTGGGTCATCCTAATGTTATATCCCAAGCATTATAATATTTCCCTTCATTATTTAATAAACCAAAATCCTTGAGGGTGAAATATGTCAATTATCAACAAAGCAAGTTCGGTCTCATTTCATTCAACCCTATAAAGCATCTAGTCCATTCCTCAATGATCATAGCGACATGGGGTCCGTCAACATCAACAGTCGCGTCACGCGCGTCACGTCTTCTCGCACAACCGTACTAGGTGGTTTGTCCTTATCTATAGATGATCACACTAGATTAACGTGGGTATTCCTCATGAAAGAAAACTCGAAACAGTCAATTTTCAAAAATTTCAAAATAAGGATTCAACAATTCCAATCAAAAATACAAATTCTAAAGTCTGATAATGCTAGGGATTACTTCAACCCCATTCTAGGAGAATTTCTAGCAAAAGAAGGGATAGTTCACTTAAGTTCATGTGTTGATACCCCACAACAAAACGGAACAGCCGAAAAAGGAAGAATAATAGGCATTTGTTAGAGGTGGCTAGATCGCTAATGTTCTCTCATGAATGTACCAAAATTGTTCCGGGGAAGTCGTCCCAGGCAACCTACCACCACAGATGTCGCCTAGGTACTAAAATTCCAAACACCTTGTCAAACACTCCCAAATTTCGACCACTCGCCTCATATCCATCGTCCCACCAAAATTTTCGTGTGTTCTCGCTTTTTTGTTCATATCAATCAACAACATAGAAGTAAACTTGACTTGTGGTCACCTGCCGCATCTTTCTCGGGTATTCTGCAACAATAAAAGTGGTATAAGTGTTACCCTCCTGGCCACAAGAAAATTTGGAATAATTCAATGGATGTCACATTTTTTGAAACCCAAATTCTTACTATCCCAAAATTGATATATTCGGGGTGGGGAGAATTCAACTCAGAATATCAGTTTTGGAACTCAGTCATCAGTGAGTCACCCATCACCACTAAAATCAAGTTTCTATAGAGTCATGTAACACCGGTAGTTCATCTGATCAGGATAATGAGCACATCCAAGAGGAAATAGAGGAAGGAGCACTTTCTCAAGAATCCATGAGGTCGAGCCGTTCTATCCAAAGCAAAATTCCGTAGCAATGCCCTAACTCAGATGAGGTACCGTTGGACTGCAGTTAGAAAAATGATATTCTTAATATGCCTATAGCTTGGAGTGAAAGGAGTTAGACTATGCACTCAAGATCCCATTGAAATTTTATTTCATGATAAGTTATCACCTAATGCCAGGTATTCACTTAACATCACAGATGTTCCGGTGATATTCAGAAGCTTTCAAGTATCCTAAGTGGGAATGCACAGCGAAGAAGTTCGGGCGCCGGCAAAGAATGGTACGTGGAAATTCACACACTCCCGAGAGGTAAGAAACCAACCTGCGGGGTGGATTTTCGCAGAAAGACGCGCATGGTAATGTGACGTGCATGGCGCGCCCGTTGGTCGCAAAGGATTCACCCAATCATATGGTATCGACCATCAAGAAATCCGCTCCAGCTGCCAAGCTCAACACCTCATCAGGTACTTTATCCTCGCACTTAATCTCGATTGGTCAAGCCACCAACTTGATGTGAAAAAATGCCTCCTGTCGGTGACTTCTCTGGGAGGAAGAAGTTTACATGACATTCCCGCCGGGTCGGTAATTACATCAATTTCAAACGGCTCGCAGACCAAAATCCTTGTGGCGCTGGTCTCAAGCAATCTCCTGTGTGGCTGGTTTGAAACGTTCATCAAGGTAGTGAAAGGGTACGATTCGCCTCATCGTCAATCCGATCACAATATTAGCCAGAACACTCTGGCGGGAAGCCGCCATTATCACGTAGCGCGTGGGACGGCATAATTCTCGACCGGTAATCAGCGAAGAGAAAATCGACTGACGAAAAATTATCGACAAAGGAATTTGAGATCAAGGACCTTGAAACCTCAAGTACTTTCTCGGAATGGAGATTGGTAGGTTAAAGAAAGTATAGCGCCTCACAACGCAAATACGCTCTGGACTTCACTAAATGAAACAAGGATGCTGGATGCAAAGCCAAGAGAAATACCTATGGATTCAACTGTGAACCTCAAGAGTGATGGAAGTCCTCCATTGATAAAGGAAGATATCGTAATCAACGCCTTGTGGGAAACTCATCTATCTTCTCATACAAGGCCACATCGCTTCTCGTTAGTATGGTAAGTCAATTCATGAATAACTAGAACCGAACATACGATCGTCATGACTGGTCATCGATGGCACTTCAAAATGACAATCGAAAGGGCTCCTTCTTCCAAAGAACAACAAAGAAAAAGTAGACTCAGGATTTTTTCATATGCGTGATTGGGCAGGTTCAAAGGATCACACGGAGATCAACTTCCTCGCTATTGGTCGCTTGTTCGGGGAATTTAAGCTACATGGCAAGCAAGAAACAATCGGTAGCCCGTAGCAAAGGTTGCGAGGCGTAATTCCGTGCTATGCACAAGGTATCCGCGAGGGAATCGTTGAACAAAGTTAGGAAGAATTACGGGTTCTGAAGCATCCCATAGTGTTATACATCGCGACAAACTGCCGCCACAGATCGCGCAGAACCGTTCACTGCGATCTAACTAAGCACGCGGAGATAGATTCTAATACTCTATCACAATAAGGAAGATTGAAGAAGGGTTTTCAAGTCACTTCACTCCAACAAACCTGCCAAACAATACATTCTCAACGGTAAAAGCTCGCCGAGTTAATCACTAAGATCCGACGGAAAACTCGAATGATCAACATCTACAATACGTCAGGGGGAGTGTTGGAAAATCGCCCACGCCGCCCATGCCTCGTGCATGTTTCCATATTTAGCATTTTTTCCTTTTAACTTTCCGATTAATGCAATATACCATCTATATGATTACCCAAATCCGTAAGGTGGACCGGTGGTTCACTTTCCTTGTAAGAGAAATGGTCCGGTGATATTGTCATCACTTTCCTGCACTGTCTCAAACCGTGAAACTATTTATTTCCATTTCTTTCACATAAACAAGAAGAGAGTCCTGGATTCCTCTGTGAGTTGGGCCAAATTCTTCAAGCAAAATTCTACAAGGACATTGTTATGTAAGGTAAATTGTGATATGTTGATCAAATTTTTGAGAGCTGGTTCTCCTAGTAAGATATTTCTTTGAGTTGTAGTGGTCGAGGTGTAGGGATGTAAGGAATTACCATGTGTGTAATAGGTAGAGCTGAGCCATTGCCGATAAACGAGTTTGAAAGAGCCATGATAAGTAGCCTTAGTGTCAATGAATGGTACATCGGGTAGTGTGGTGTGAAGCTCCACCGTCAAGGTACCAGGCATCATCAGGAGAAAGACTTGTGTTAACAAGAGCCTGGACTAGAGGAATGAAGTGGATCGAAGGATTGTGGAACCTGATGAAATGGCTCCATGGCAGAGGTACTAGAGAAACCCCAGCAGTCTCTGAGGACGTTGCTGTAGAAAGATCAAACCCAGTGAAAACACTTAAGAGCAGAGTGTCCTGCTCATCCACAAAATCTGGCAGAGTAATTTGAGAGGAGATCCATGTATGAACTGGGCCAGGGAACAAGAACAACCTCTAGGACGCCACTGCCTGTATCCCGGAGTATACTGTCCCTGATGGATAATGAGAATCAAGTAGTGGGGCGATCAGGTGCTGAAGAATGATCTTTAGTGAAAAAGATGAGCTGTAGTGAAATGAGACACCTCCAAACCAGTGGAGGAATTGAATTGTTCTAAGCAAAAAGCTCATGAGGTACGGTGGCTATGAAGTGAAATCTCGAAGAGTAACAGAGTCCTTAGATGACACAGGATTTACAATGACTGACTCCATACCCGAGCCAAGGCCACCTAAAATAAAGGACTAATTCTCATTCATATAACTCGCTACTCATCAGTTCGTGAGCAAGAGATTTCATTTTGAGGATATTGCCAATTGACAGGGTTCCTTCTGTAGTTTCAAAAGAAGCCATCAGAGTTACCTGAGATGTCGAGCCTAGATTTAGTGGCACAATTGTTCTGGTAGAGTTTCCAAATACCAGAAGCAGATGTTCATTGGAATCAATACGCCTGGCACGGTTCAGATGGAAGTAGAATCCAACCAAGTAAATAAATGGGTCCAAGTGTGTCCATTGAAGAAAAGGATTGATCATAATACCTGTTCTGATGCTGGAGCGGTAGGCTGATTGAGATCTGATCTGAAGATACAAAGAAGCAAAAGAAACTGCTCTTGGTTTCTAATTGTGCAAGCAAAGAAATTCCTTCCAATCCATATCTCGACCCCTGTAGCAGAATTTGAGATCGCCACAAGAGATAATTTGACAAACACTTACAGGGAGTGCAGAAGTGCAATGCGATGGAAGCTTCATTGACGTTCCTGGAGCTCTGATACACTATTGAGATGTAAGAAGTGAAGAGATCAAACTTAGAGAGAAGAAAACCAATTCGTTCATCATTGTTACTTTTTTTTGTTTTAACACAAAACAGGGAGGAAATTGCCATTTATATAAGAAAGAACTTCGGGAACCCAGCACTGGTTGTGTGACTTCAAC